>VWPU01016982.1:0-115246 GCA_013398955.1 Callaeas wilsoni | reverse complement strand
TTGAGTCTTTCTACCTTGTTTTTCCAGCACCATCTTGTGTTTTCCTGGCAGTCACCCACCCTTCCTCTGGCTCAGGGTGCTCCTCTGCTTTGCTGCTCTTGGTGCCCTCTCCTCTTGGTCCATTGGCCTCTGATATCCCTCTGTTCCTTCCCTTGCTCCTCTGTCTTCTCCAGTTTCCCTACCTTTGGCTCCCCTTACCTTGCCCCTTCAAAGGTGGCTGAAGGTCCTTGGATGGATCCAGACCCCCTCACACTTCTGCCCCTTCCCACTCATCTTTTCTCCATCAGAGTCATCTTCCTTTCTGCCAGAAAAATCTGAGTTTCCCTGGCTGAACTGAAACCCCACCTTCTGCTCCCAAAGCCTGGCACTCTTCCTCTCCCGCTCCCAGGGGTTTTTGCTCCCAAGTCTTTCACTCTTCCCAGGTGCTGCGGTGTTCCAGACCTTTGGCTGATACCTGCACCCCCTTTTTGGGGGGAAAAGCAGTGATTTTTTTGTTCTCCCAACCCTCCAGAGAAGAGAAGGAAGCTGGGTTGGCTTCAGCTGTAGCTGGCGTGCTGGGATGGGACATTCCCAGCTCTGCTCTGGGAGGCGTGTGACATAATCCAGACATCATTTACTGGCTCCATATAACCTGAGGCATTCACACATAAATTCAGCCCGAATGCATAAGCTTATATAAAGAGGATCCTTAAACTATCCCGGCTAAAAATATTTGTGAAATGCTGGGAAGCATCTTTTTAGTGTGTTGGGATGCTCTCTTCCCTCTTACCTCTGTTGCAGATACACAGTGGGGTCACTTGCATGGGCTTTGGGATGTCTTTTTCACATGAAATACTGTCATTTCCCTAAGTAGGTTAATAAGTTTTTTGGGCCTGGAGTCTAAAACAAAAGATGTTTCACAACTGCAGAGGCTAAAGAGATGGAAAGTGTTATTGCAGGCTGATGTTAGTGTGCCCAGGTCAGTCTTGTGGCTACTCCCATGAATCCTTTTTTGCCCAGGCAGTGGTTGTTCAGTTCAGTAAGTAATGACCATTATTTATTATTAATTCAAAACATGGTGTGCAGGATTCCTTCCCAGTGTAAGAGCACATTAGCTTCTCCTGCACAAGAAAACACATGTTAATCTGTTTTCCATTATTGTCCAAAAGACTTTTTCAGAAGGCAGTTCATGTTGCCCCAACAACATTAAAGGCTGTAATTAAAAATAATTTTCCATTAATTTATGTACATGCACATTTACTTACTATGATCTTTTGCTGCATTTCCCTAAGTGTACACCCAAAAGCCTAAAATGCTGTTGAGGAATAAGTCGATATTCACTGTAATGATCCAGCGTGGAGTGTGCCAGAACCCTGATGTACTTCAATTAACCATCTTTGCTAACAAACACCTGCAGAGGGAAATGGATCTTCTGTGGGAATCGGCAGAAGAACAAACCCTGACTTTTCTGCATGGGCAGAGGAAGGGAATTCCAGTATTTCACAGCTTTTACTGATAATGATCTGCTACAGATTAAAAACAAAAACCAGACATTATGGTGTTGGCAGATTGCAAAAGGACTTGCTGGTAAAGCTGCTGTTCAGAGGAGATGAGGACAGTGTTTATTGCTTCCATATGGTCCAGGCATACAAGACAGGCAAAATGTCTGGGGAGAATAATATGTCTTACTATATTGATACAGAACACTCTTTAGGGCTGTCAGCCCTTTTCCTGGTACCTTTCCCAGGTGAGAGCCTGAGTGGGAAATATTTGCCCATGATTGAGCATGAAGATAAGAAAAGATTGCTTAAGGATTGGCTCCATTTGTGTGTTGAAGTATTAGAAATGCTGGTTTTTAAGGGGTCAGGTCTGGGAGCTGTTTGCTAACACAGGGATCTGAAGGATCTCTTTTTCCTTGACTATTTGTATAGTTTTCAACCCTTTGACTTTCCAGTTCAGCTTTGCAAAGTGCATTTAGAGACTAAATTAGAGTTTGATAAATTTGTGTCAAGAAAACCCTCTTTTCCACGTAATGTAAAATTAAATTTTACGGTCTCTTTGACCTCTTGATTTTTTTTAGCCAAATTTAGAACCAAACTTCTGGGCACACTGAAACAGAAGAGTTGCTTTTGTGTATATGGGGAGTTGACTGAGGAAATGCAGTCTTTGATGTCTCCGTAATTATCGCTTGGGAAGCACCTTTACATGTTGGAAAAATGTCACTGCCTGGAATTTTGGGGAGTAAGACCTTCAAAGATCCAGTGAATATGCTCAGATATCAATTTGCCTGTTGCATTGCAAAAAGGGAACAGGCAAAGGGAGACTTGCAAACTGGTCCAGAAAACTCCAGAGGATCTCACCAGCCAGGAGATGAGCTGCTCACAGTCCTTCTGTGTCCTTTTACAAATAAATATTGACAATTGGTGTTGTTTGTGTGCCTCTTGCTGTGCCTGAGCTCGTGCAGCAGCCGTTCTCTGTGTGATAACAAAACTTCTGCTCTCTTGTTCTCCCAGGGCTGACGAAATCGAGATGATCATGACAGACCTTGAAAGAGCGAATCAGGTAGGATTTTAAATGAGTCCCCCATAAAATTCGAAGTGTGATTTTGATTATTCTTTTTTAATTCTCTTTTGGATTTCATGACAGTTCTTTTATATGCACTTTGCAGTCATAACTGCATGGAGTAAGAAAATATGCAAATTTCAAGCAAAATACAGCTCTTTAGGGATGCTCTGTAAGGATTGTGTGCACAGTAAAGCAGTGCTTGCCATATATTTACCTTCTAATAATTTAAACTTCCGTTTCCCACTATAGTTCTTCTTGGCTTTATGTTTCTAAATCCATCATGTTGGCCCCTACTCAGCCATGCAGGTGAATGGTTTGCCCAAATTAAAGGGCCTCTGCCCTATGGCTGTGGCAGGGCTGCAGGTTTTGAGGACTTCTCCAGACTTTTATTTTCCCTTCCTTTTCTACTATGTTTTGTTGGCGTATTAATTTTTAGCAAGGGTTGGATCAGACTGTTCTTTCTGTGCAGGACAACAAAGAAACCGTCATTTGTTCCTGCAGATGTTAATTTGGGCTGTGAAATGTCTGTCTGGCCATCCCTCACAGTGTACACACTCCTGAGACAAGTACTGATTTGTCACAAACCCAGCACGCATGCAGAGAACCCTTCTGAGTGAGTGAGGTGGTGGAGGAGATGTGTATGGCCAGGCAGGATTCCCCTGACAGTGAACTCCACAAGCCCCTGGGTGGTTTCACACAGGGAAACCTCAGCCAGCCATTTGCTTATCGGTGAGCTGCACTAATCCCTCTGCCAGGTACAACCAGAGATTGCAATCTTAAATCTCCCAGGCTATGGATTTATAATCCAGCTGAAGTTTACCTAAGAGCAGCTCTCTTCCAGGAGGAGCAGTGGCAGCTCCTTCCCCTCTACGGGTCCTGCTGTCAGCAGTGGTTGTGTGAGCCAGACCAGGTCACTGATGCTGTTGAAAATGTACCCCCTGCTCCAGCTGCTGTTTTGTTTTGTCTTTTCCCTTTTGCCAGATCAGCTTTCAGCCCCCACACTCCCCTGCTGCAGCTGGCAAGTCTACAGCAAGTGCTGTTGGCTTTTACCTTAGCTCTTGGTAAACTGGAAAAATACAAATCACGGAATGATTCCCATTGGAAAAGCCCTCCAAGATCATCCAGGCCAACCATTACCCAGCACAGCCAAGGCCACCACTAATCCATGTCCCCAAGTGCCACAGCCACAGGGCTTTGAAATCCCTGAAGGGATGGAGACTCCACCGCTGCCCTGGGCAGCTGTGCCAGGGCTGGACAACCCTTTCAGGGAAGA
The DNA here is from genome assembly GCA_013398955.1 of Callaeas wilsoni. Lineage (NCBI taxonomy): Eukaryota > Metazoa > Chordata > Aves > Passeriformes > Callaeidae > Callaeas > Callaeas wilsoni. The sequence continues at coordinate 111,429 of VWPU01016982.1, read as the reverse complement.
GATTTCCCCTGATATCCAACCTAAACCTCCCTTGGAGCAACCTAAGGCTGTTTCTTCTTGTCCTATCACTTGTTCCTGGGAACTGAGCCCAACCCTCACCTAAAGCCTCCTTCCAGGCAGTTGTAAGGAGACAGAAGGTCCCCCCTGAGCCTCCTTTTCCCCAGGCTGAGCCCTCCCAGCTCCCTCAGCCACTCCTGGTGCCCCGGACCCTTCCCCCGCTCTGTTCCCTTCTCTGGACACGCTCCGGCATCTCAATGTCTTAATGAAGCCAAAATCATATTTGTAAGTTGTTGAGTTGATTATTTAGTCAGTAAAAGCAAACTGGTGTTTGTACAGCGGGTTTTTAGTTCTGTCAAAGAACTTTTGTAGACAGCATTAAATATTTATGAAAGTACTAGTAATTATTTGAAAATATGTAGACTTTTTAGAAATTATGTAGGTGTTAAAAATGTTTTGGTAGAATTATTTTGTGATTTTTGCAAAGGCAGTACATTTTGCAATGATTTACCCAGTAGTTGGTTTTTTCAGTCTAAAGGGGGCTGTAGTTAAAGAACAGGTATTTCTGAATTCCTCATTGCCTCCTAAAATGGATTATACCTATTTATCCAGAAATGCTATTTTTCTATCTAACTGGTACAAAGCTGCAATGTGGGTTGTTTTTTTTTACTTTATTGTGGTGCTTTTCTTGTAATTAGGTAGAATTTATAACTGCTTATGTGCATAACCCTTAGTTTGGTTGTAATTCTGCAAAATCTGACTGTACATTAAACCAGCGTGCAGTTCATCTGAGCTGCTGGAAAGCCAGAAGAGGGGATTCTGTGTCCCCTTTCCCCATCTCGCTCTCCTCTTCCTCCCCCTCTGGCTGCTGCAGTCCCATCCCCTCCCAAACAGCAGCTCTGGCACCTGGGGACCCCTCACTGAGCCCACTGAGCTCAGTAAGTGCAGGGAAGCCTGGATTTGGGATGGAGGGGCCACGTTTGTCCTCCGTGGTTTTAGCAACTTGAGGCAGCTCAACAAAATGTGGGAGAAGCCACAGCACCGAAATCACAGAATCATGGAATGGGTTGGGTTGGAAGGGACCTTAAAGATCATCCAGGTCCACCCCTGCCCTGGGCAGGGACACCTCCCACTGTCCCAGGCTGCTCCAAGCCCCGTCCAACCTGGCCTTGGACACTTCCAGGGATCCAGGGGCAGCCACAGCTGCTCTGGGCACCCTGGGCCAGCCCCTCCCCACCCTCCCAGGGAACAATTCCTGCCCAAAATCCCATCCATCCCTGCCCTCTGGCAGTGGGAAGCCATTCCCTGTGTCCTGTCCCTCCATTCCTCGTCCCAAGTCCTTCTCCAGCTCTCCTGGAGCTCCTTTAGGCCCTGGAAGAGGCTCTGAGGTCTCCTGGAGCCTCCTCCTCTCCAGGTGAGCACCCCCAGCTCTGCCAGCCTGGCTCCATGGCAGAGGGGCTCCAGCCCTGGAGCAGCTCCGGGGCCTCCTCTGGATCTCTCCAACAGTTCTGTGTCTGTCGTGTGGTGGGGCCCCATGAGGGACACAAAGGGACTCTGTGGCCTTGGAGGAGCTGGAGAAGGGAAGGGAAGGGGAGGGGAGGGGAGGGGAGGGGAGGGGAGGGGAGGGGAGGGGAGGGGAGGGGAGGGGAGGGGAGGGGAGGGGAGGGGAGGGGAGGGGAGGGGAGGGGAGGGGAGGGGAGGGGAGGGGGGGGGAGAGGGGAAGGGGAGGGCAGGGGAGGGAAGGGCAAAGGAAGAGGAGGANGGGCCCCATGAGGGACACAAAGGGACTCTGTGGCCTTGGAGGAGCTGGAGAAGGCAAGGCAAGGCAAGGCAAGGCAAGGCAAGGTTCACCTGGAGAGGAGCAGGAGCTGCTGCAGTGGCTCAGCTCATTTGCTGAAACATCCCCATAGAGCCCTTGCCTTGTGTGATGCTTTACCTTTATAAAACACTTTGATGAATGATATCTAATTTTTGTAGCAGCAATTCCTGTGTTTTACCTCTCCATAGTTGAAAAAAAATCTACTGGAAGAAATTAAATCTATTGCACAGGCCAGAAAGTGAGTTTGCATCAGGCTGAAGTGTTACAATTGCAGAAACAAGTACTTAACCTAATTATGTATTTAATAGTTAAATTAACATTTCCTTTTACCATTTCAGTAAGTGCTCATTCCCCATTATTAAGGCTACCTTTAAAGAGTCGTGCTCAGCATGACTCCTGCTTTGCTCATGGGCTGCCTTGCTGATGTGGATGTGATGTTTTGCTGCTCTGGAATTAGCAGTGACCCAAACGACTGGGATTCAGAGCACATCTTTACATGTTTCCACTGAAAATATGGGGAAAAAAAAAGTTGGTGTAAATTTTTACGTATCTGACATTTTTTGAAAATGCCTTTCCCAGTTACTGTCCTTTTTAAATCCAGAGCTGGCACTTCAGAACTGCCCCTGCTGTTGTGAGGACTCCTCTCTGGCTCCTGAGAGGTGGGGAGTGCCTTTCCCTCTCCAGTTCTGCAGGAACAGGGGGGTGGATGTGCTCCCTGACCTTGGTCCAGGTGTCCATAAAAATGATAAAATCCACAGGGACAGAGCTGATGTTGTGACTCCCACCCCGTGTCCTGTTGGGTGAAGCAGGAACCATTCTTCTTTCCTTTAGCTCCATCACCTCTCTTCTCCCAGTGTTTTTTCTCACTTGGCTTCTCAAGTTTTTTCACACAGGAGCTTTCTGGGCTACTTTGTGCGATACCAACCCCAGAACAAATTACTGGCTCATCAAAATAATTGCCTTTAAATGCCAGTGAGCTTTGCAATTTTCTGCTCAGAGAGAGGGAGGGGTAGCGACCACAAAGCTCCCTCCCTCTCCACTGTGTCATTAACACAAGGTGTAAACTGAATTTCTCCCACAAAACATAATAGTGGGAGAAATTAATCCCTGGCTGGGACAGAGGTGGGTGCTGGAGATGAGGGGTGGTGACAGCCCCTTCTTCCTCAGCTGCTCATCCAGGTGCTCAGTGCCATTAATCCACGATCTTGAGTGGGGTTTTATGGCAGGGCTGGTCCATTCTTGTGGGATCCTCTTGTTGGTTTGGATGGTCAGGACAGCTACAGACGAGAGATCTCTGTGGTTGGGTCTCAGAGTGTGTAGTTTATTTATGAAGAGCGTGGGTACAGTGGCCCTGCTTGGAGCTGCCAGCTGCAGCTCGGAGCAGGCCAGAAAGGTAAGAGAGCAAGAGAAACAAAGGTGAGAGCAAGAGAGAGTAAGGGGGAGGGGAAGTAGGGGAAGTAGTAAAAGGAGAGGGAAAAGAGGGAAAAGAGAGAAGGAAAAGAGCGAGGAAAAAGGAGAGGAAGCAGTAGTAAAAGAGAGCGAGGTTCTTGTTCACACTACAATAAATCTACTTCTGTGTTGAATATTCTAATTTCCATTAACCAATCTAGTACAAGATACAAATCCTATAGTATTTCCATACAGCCTGTAAGAATTGTTACATTACCATACTGCGTTACATTTTAAACTCCAGAAACTCCTCTCTGGACCCCTGCTGCCAAGCCAGTAGGGTCTGCTCTGATCCTTGGAGCTGTCTGCAGGCAGAGGGGATTGTTCAACAGAGAGGGGATTACCTTCTGCCGGCCATCCCATTGTTTTCCAGTTGTTCAGTAACTAAGGCCTGGTATCTCAAAGCTTGCTTTCATTTCAATCTCACTTACAGTTTCCCTATTCTCAGCATCTTTTGCCAGGCAATCATATTTATAAGGCCTTCCTGTTTCATCTTCCCCAACACATTCTGACTGACAGAGATCAGAGGACACCGAGTTACACCCCCTGCGAGGGTGACACGGGTGTTACCCTTCCCTTTGAAAGTCCTGAGAGGTTTTTTTTGTATAAAAAAGGGCAAGAACAGTGCATTAAAATGCCTGGTCCAGCTGCAGCGGCCTCGAGAGGCGCCGTTAGCTCCTGACCTGGAGCTTTGGAGGGGTGCAGGGTCTGGAGCCAAAACCCCCATGGGTTTCATGGTGAAAGGTGCAGCTGCATCATCTCGCAGACGGCAGGAGAGCCGTGGTGCTGAGCGTGTCCAGCCCTCTCCTCCTCCCCAGCCCCCTGGGGCTCTGTGGCTCAGGCCTGTGCAGGAGCTCAGGGCACCTTACAGCCAAATACAATAGGCAGGGCTCCTTTTCACTTTATTAACCCAGCAGCTCGGTGACAAAACTTGATAACATCACCCACGAGTTCCCTCTGCATTTCCATGAAGATTTAATAATGCTGTAGTTTGGGGAAGGGACTCGTTTTATTAAGATTTCATTTTGCACAATAAATCACTGCATATTTTCTGATATACTACGAAGTATAAGAATAAATAATTAAAACTAAACTACGCGTACTTGTCAAAATAAATGATTTATCATAGTTTGGGATACAGCATCTTTGAATTTTTTATTGTTTGATTCCCAGAATATTCTAATTTCCAATCAGGGAAGTTAATGAAGCTCCAGTGTACTTTTCTGCATTCACAGCAGTTACAGTTGTGTGACTGTTTATTTTAGACAAATATTTATGGTTAGCACTTTCCTGTACCTTTTCAAGTTTACACCTTTCCAGTAAGTGTTTATGGCAGCAAAGTCACGAATCTTTTGGGACAACAAATTTATTCAAATGAATTATTGTTCTGTTTCTGTACTTCATCCAGCAACCTGGCATCATCCAGTTCTGCCTGAGAAAAATGGAGGTTTTTGTTGGAAGGAATAATTCCTAGGTTGTGAAAACAGAAATATTTTGGAGTGTTAAATTTTTTAAATGACAGCAAGGCTCATTTTAAGGTTTTAATACTGAGTCTAGATTTGTGGCTTCATGTTACTGATGTATCCAGATCTCTTTTCTGCCTTTATACATTGATTGCCTGGTTTTTTAAAAAAAAAAAAAAATCTAATGGGCTTTGTAATTTGAGCTTCCTGTAAAGAAAAAGGTGCTTTTTCACTTTTAAAACAAAAAGAGAAGAACTTTGGTTAGAGTTGTTTGATCCTGGGTTATTGTATTTTAATCTGAAAGAGGAGGAAATAGATTTGAAAAGCAGACTCTAGTATAGGTATCCTAAAATTTTGAGAGTGGTAACACAAAGAGGACATGAGACTGTTTTGTGTGTGTGTGTGGACTGTGTTGTGTAAGCTATAGAAGAAGAATTAATTTATTTTTTCTTCTCTTGTCCCTTTGGAAAAGCCGCGTTTCCATTGGTTTTCTTTCCATCTTCACAGTGCTGATGGTGCTCCCAGATTTCTACTTCTTTTTTTTTTTCTGGGGGAAGAAAGTCAAATATAGAAACTTCTGATACCAATACATCAAGAAAACTGTACTTTCTAAAATATAGAAGCTTTTATTAAAGAATCTAGACTGGATCAATACCATTTATTCCCCAGAAACGTAGTGTTGGGTTTTAAAGTCTGTAGAGGAAGAGTTAGTGAATTTAAGCATTTTTTGGAGCCAAACTGCCACTAAAATACATAAAACAGTGTCTGCTATAAAAGTAGAAAGAACCTCACCAGGGTGTTTTAGCAGAAGTGCTGCTTTCAAGATTATTTTTTATTTCCTTGGGCATGGCACCTTCTTGTCTCCAGCAAATCACATTGGAAAATGGTTTGAAAAGAGATTCCTGCTAAGTGAGATTGCCATAAAATATGTATGTTTTTGAGCAGCAGATGGAATAAATTCCCCTTTTCACTCAGCAGCACAAGTGCAACACAATACAGGTGCTGCTGCTGCTCGGGGCGGCTTTGCTGTGACCCACCGGAGCCCTGAGGAGGCATCCTTGGGTTTGCACTTCCATGAGGAGGGGAATTCATCCTGCCGTGACTCCTGCATTGCACCGAGGCTGGCGCAGACACTGCCAGAGCGTTTGCTTTTATTTCTGACTCCCGTGGCAGTGGGCTGGATGTTTTTTCATTGTGTGCCGTCGCCCTGGGGAAGTGCCCCATCCTTGGAAGTGCTCCTGGCCGGGTTGGATGGAGCTTGGAGCACCCTGGGATAGGGAAAGGTGTCCCTGCCCATGGCATGAGATGAGATCTAAGGTCCCTTCCAGCCCAAACCGTTCCATGGATCCAGCTAAGTTACCCTGCTTCGTGGCAGATGAAGTCGTTCACTTAATCCTGGGATTTCACTGTCTGTAAAATGGGAATAATAGCATTTGCTTTACAAAGGGCGTTTGAGAGCCTTGCACGGAGAAGTTCTGCGCGAAGGCAAAATATGGTTAATATTATTTTCATGCAAACACGGGTTTCCTGCAAATGCCTGGCTATCAGTTGGGAATACATTTATCTGGCAGCCTTTCAGCACACACAGGAAAGTGCAATAGCCTGAAGACAAGAACGAAGACAACCCAACCTCTTGTGGTTGGTGGAGTTTTTTCCTTTCTTTCGTGTAATTCTCCATTGTTGGAAAAAATAGGTGCCAGAGCCCTAAAAAATCTTTTGTGTTCCTGATGTTCTGCTGTTCTGTGTAAGTTAGGGCCATCTAAAGGTTTTATAGCAAGTTTTTATATCTGAAAAGTTAGGGAATTAAAGCACACTGAACCAGTGTGTTTTAATTGATGTTGTACTCTGAAAAACACAGCTTTTGCAGCAGCTTGCAAGTCCGAATGTCAGCTCCAAGCGTGGTGATTGCTGCCATAACCAGGCTCATTAACTGCAGCAGAATTACTTGTGATAATACCCACTCCTCGCCCATAGGAAGATTTTCCCACATACAGCACTGAATTTAGCATGGAATAAGAAAATAGAGTTTGGCTGGTGGAACTTTAAGGGAAAGGTTATACATTTTTTTTCACATAAGTATCTCATTTTGCTGTTCACACCACTGGTCTTTGATCAAATTAACATTTTACTGTAAGTAGAAGAGCACTCGGTTCATGCTATTCATTATCTTGTCAGGAAACAAGGAGAATAATTTAAACTGGATATATTGTGTAAGGCTTTTTTTTTCTATTTTTAATTGGAAAGCACACGGCAGCGTTACGATCGTGACCTCCTGGCTCCACTGTGAGCAGTACAATATTTACCTGCTCTATGAAGGAAAATGGAAGTATTTTGAAATTTTTTTTTACCAGGGAGGTAGTTCTGTACTAGAAAACAGCGGTGTAGGAGTTAGGAGGAATTGTATGATGGAACTATCCTGAAAAATAGGATTTTGGGCAACACTGGATTTGCATGAGCTTCATCAAGGCCATTAGTGTGACTGTCACTGGTTGTTGAGGGGTTTTTTCAGGCTGTGCATAGGATTTGGGAGTAAGAAACCAAGAGTTTTAGCACTGAGTGGTGAAAAGGAAATGTGCTATGCCATGTCCAGGGCCTAAAGGGGCTCCAGGAGAGCTGGAGAGGGACTTGGGACAAGGAATAGAGGGACAGGAGAGGGGGAATGACTTCCCACTGCCAGAGGGCAGGCTTAGATGGGATATTGGGAAGGAATTGTTCCCTGGGAGGGTGGAGAGGCCCTGGCACAGGGTGCCCAGAGAAGCTGAGGCTGCCCCTGGATCCCTGGAAGTGTCAAGGCCAGGTTGGACACTGGGGCTTGGAGCAGCCTGGGATAGTGGAAGGTGTCCGGGCCCAGGGCAGGGGTGGGTCTGGATGGGCTTTAAGGTCCCTTCCAAACCAAGCCGTTCTGTGATTCTGTGAATCTCTGTGTATTTCTTAGCTGAAGTGGGACAATTTCACACAAACAGAAGGTCTTGTGAAGTTTCCAGTGGCTCCAAGTTGTGCAAGATTCCTCGGGTTTAGCCATTTTCCATACTGGGCGCCTGTCTCTGGCTGAGCTCTTTTTTCTTATTTCAGGAAAAATTGTTCAACCATTTTTAAGAACAAGATTAGGAGAAAAAAAAATCTATTTTCCCCCAGATGTTACGAGTTTTTCTTGCTGTTTTGGTGAGGAGCCTGCTGTGCCTGGATTTAATAGAAGGGTTTTGACAAGGGAGGGTTTGCTTTTTTCTCAGGGTTATATCTTCTGTTGCTTCAAGTAGAGGAAAAAAAAAATTAAAAAATAATTTTAAAAAAAAGTTAAAAAACAGCCTCAAGTTTGGCCAGCCTATAAGAGTCTGGAAAAAAGAGTTCACAGAAGCTCAGCAGAATCTGGTTTGAATTTGTTCAGGCTTTGCTGTTGGTGCCTGTCCCAGGCACGCTGCAGTCTGTCACTGCCCTGGCAGGGTGAACGTTAACCGGGCAGGTTTTGCTTTCTCTGGGTGTGCTGTAGGGTTTTGGGGGGGCACAGGGAGGGGAGACGCTCCCCAGCTGCCCCTGCCACCACGGGAGACATCAGCATGGGAGCAGGACGGGGAGAGGGCTTTGTGCTGGGGAGGGAATGGGGAGAGACACCGGGACTGGGACACTTGAAGGACCTTTTGTGAGGACATTTGGAAAAGAAGCAACGAGGAGAAGAGGAAGGAGGAAAAGAGGAAGGAGGAAATCGTGGGGGTAAGGCTCGTTCTGGAGTTTGTGAATGTTCGTCAGGTCGTGCGAGGTACGAGCTGGGTTTTGCCTGCCTGGAGCTAAAGGCGCCGTGGAGCACAGAGAAGACAGAAATGGTGCTTCCAGCAGCCAAACCGAATTAGGAAGGGGCCAGAGTGACAAGCAGAGAGGGGTGGGAGTGGAAGAGGCAAACGCAGAGGGTCTGGCAGGGGAGCAGCGCCGCAGCCACCGCGCGGCCTCGGCGCAGGAATGGGCAGGGGCAGCTCCTGGGAGCCTCCAGCCGGTGCTGCCGCGCAGGGAGATGTGCCAGGAGCTCCAGGAACCCAAACTGCTCCAGACAGGGCTTGTGCCAGCGCTTCCATTAACGTCCTGGAGCCCTTCTGGTGCTGCAGCACGGCTTCTGTGAGGAAGCGATTAATCCCATCGGCCGAGGAGAGTGGGATTAGCTCGGAGCAAATGAAGGGCAGGGGTCACACACGGAACAAGAGGGCAAAGCAGAAGATCCGCTCACCAAGCCATGTTCCTCTCAGAGCTGGATGGAGCAGGGATCTCACTGGGAAAAAGCCACAGCAGGTCCTGTGTGGTGCCATCCCACTCCTGAACCCTCACACGGGGTGGCCGAGCACCAGCCTCGGGCTTGGCTTTTCCAAACTTGTAAGTGCTCAGATTTGAAACTACCATTCTTTTAACAGGGTTTTGTGTGTCATTTATAATTTATGTTTCAGTAGCACCCAAAAGTGCTTTCCAGACGCTGAGCACATCTGTAATTCTGGCTCTAAAAAGCTTCCATTCTGTGAGAGGGGAAAAAAACGAGGGAAATTGAACAGTATTTCCCAAATAGAATTGCCCAGAGTTTGTGCTGATGTATTTTTAACAATGCCTGGTATGAAATCTTGTCTGGTATTATTCCGAGGATCACAACAGGTGTTGGGAATTGGCTGGGGAGGCTGTGCAGAAAGGGCAGCTGACAGCTCACTGTATATGCAGATGTACCACCTATTAGCAATATCCTCTGTGGTTTGCTCGCATGCGAGCTGAATAGATTCCCCAAACAATGCTGCTCTGAATGGAAGCCATCAGCAGAATTGCTCAAGGCTGCAAAACCCATTACTTACACAGCAGTAGATGGAAGAGCAAGTGCCACAGTGTAGTAACTTGTCCTGCTTTGCTGGAGTTGTTCTGCAGTTATTAGATCAATATATGTAGCCGCACATCTAATAAAGTACCAGAAAATAATTTATCTCAATGTGTATTGTTAGTTCAGTATTTATCCTAATATTATCCAGCTGCATAAACAACATAAATCCCTCTTCTTGTGCCTTTTTTACTGCTGTTTCCATGTTTTCCAAGCACACAATAGGTTGTGTCCCCTGCTCTGATTATTGGTGCCACGTCACTGTACTTTTTACAATCACATTTTAATTACAGCTGTAGAACCTATGCAAAATCATTTAATACAATGTTGTGAGCAAATAGCGCAGATGATGCGTTTAGTATTTGATTGCTGTTAGTTTACTCATTGATTAAACATGCAGAGTCTGCTTTGACTGGTGAGGAAGTCAGAGACCACACACACAGGGCTGTAGGGTTTATATTCACCATATATTTGCTATAGATTTTATATTTGCTGTAGGTTTTCTGTTCATTATAGGTTTTATATTACTATGTGTTGTATAGGTTTTTTTATATTACTATATGTTTTCTATAGGTTCTGTATTCACTATAATTTTGTATTCACGACAGGCTTTGCATTTGCTCTGTGTTCTAGATTCACTATTTTAGATGACCTAGGTTTTCCAAAAGATTAGCAGGGAGTCTGTGGCAGTTTTGGTGGCTGAAAAATGGCAGTGGGAATTTATCATTCTGAAAAGGAAGAGATCCATCAGCTGGTCAAGAAAAGTTTTGACCTTCACTGGTGGCAGCTGATGGATTTGGTAGAATTGGTGATAGGTCTTGGAAGTGGAGATAGAAAATTATTTTGGCTATTTTCTGAAAGCACAGCATGATTTGCATGGAGTAGCCCAGGCAAAAAGCAGTGATTACTCAAGGAGGAAAGCAGTGTGGTTTTATAACAATAAAATACATTTTTTTTAAAAAGAGAGAAGACAGTCTTGCCAGGAGGAGTGTATATTGTAAAAGAAGCAGGTTTTGTTCCATTTCTAACAGAAGCTTACAGACAGTTATGAAAAGGACTTTGCTGCTATTTATTGCCTGAAGTTACTGATCCATCTGTCTCTACCCAACCTCTCGTACAGACAATTTTTCCTCATCATTCTGCCTTTCCCTTTTCTATTGTTATTCAGTATTTAGATGGGAATTTTGACCAGTAGCCAAGTCAGAGCCTTATCACCTATTACGTAAATCCTCAGCAGCTGGTAACTTAGCTGTGCAAAATTGTCACTTCAGGGTTAAATATTGTTGAATAAATAGACCTGCTGAAAGAACAGAATCTAACAATTCATGTTTTAGGGAATAATTACGGCAGAAAGACAGCCCACAACATTGTATGTGTGTTTGAGAGAGTGGTCAGAATATCTTTTAATTCAGCATTTACCCGTGAGAATTATTCCCATGAGGAGCCTTGCAATAAAATCTGCTTGGTCTATGAGAATAGAAAGAAATTGAATAAAAAGACTCCATTTCCACTTGTATTTATTCAGTCTGGGAAATTCAGTGGGCCGCAGCATTAGTATCAGCAGGGGATTCCTTGCTCCTAGCGTTAAATTACTGTCATAATCGCTCAATTATTTCTTCCTTGTACTGTTTAAAATAAAAATCCATCACATTCTATGTTTTTTTCTAACATTTATTAGGTTGAGTGTTTAGGAAAATCAATTATATTCAGTCAGGCATGAATTGATGAATGTTCTTGTAATAATTGTCAGTTGTTAAACTGAATGTACTTTCTCTTTTCACCCCTTTTCATTTCCTTCAGAGGGCAGAGGTGGCTCAGAGAGAGGCAGAGACCTTAAGGGAGCAGCTCTCATCAGCTAACAAATCTCTCCAACTTGCTACGCAGATCCAGAAGGCACCTGATGTGGTGAGAGAAAATATTTACTGACTCTTACAGGTTTCTGACATTCCTGCAGTACAGCTCCTTCAATTTATGCCCACAGCTATAAAAATAGCTGGTTGAAGTCGTATTTTAGCTAAAAGGGAATGGTGTTCCTTTGGGATCGTGGTGGGGTTCAGCTTCTGAGGGGGTTGGTGGCTGGAGGAGACCGCAGGAAGGACAGAGGTCACTCGGCTCGGTGGTGATCCATCACTCCCTGCTCCAGGTGGACAGCACAACTCTCAGAAATCATTTCACACGGCTGAGAGCATCAGCAGAGCAGGAATAGGGGCAGCAAGAGGGCCTTGGTGGCCATCAGCACGTGCCTGGAGGGCCCCGAGGTGCGGGGCTCCATCCCGAGGGCCCAGAGCTCCCTGCCCACTCTGCCTCTCCTTACTCCATGCCTGGGCTGTCAGAGGAACTGGAAATACATCTGACACCACTCCAGTTTTCACTGGCTGTATCCAAACTGAGAATGACACCTATAAATCCTTGGAAAATTGAGAAGATACCCTGCACTCCTGCTCGTTGCCTCCTCCGTGTGGTTCTGAATTAAGCCAAGGCTGCTGATGGGACCTGCAGGCACAGGGGGCTGTTACAGGGCTCCAGCTGGCCCTGGGTGAACAGGTATCACAGATGAGCAGCCAGATTATTTTGATTTTTGTTTGCCAAAGGAGAAATAGGAGTATTTAAATGTAAATATGCAATTAAGTGAAATTTAGTCTACTTCTAAGCAGCAGATTTAAGAAACAAAAGAAATCATTGCTTTTTTTCCCTTGCAAGCCTTATACGTGCTTGACACTGATAGCAGAGGAACACATGGCTGCCTTTAAAAATCATTTGCAGAGAAGGAGTAACAAACCATAAGTCCTCCAGATCCGTTTGGTTGTCTATTAATACAACCCAGTATTTTCTCAGAGAAGTCAAAAGATAGACAAGTAGGCTGCAAAACAAAAAATAAAAAGCCTGAATATCACTTGTAACTCTGAATTACCTGCCTCTTCCTATCTCGTGTCCTAGTCTTATCATTATTTTAACATTAGGTCTTTCTTGTATTTAATAGTACTTCTGCACTTCATTTATATTTAATATGACAACTACTGCAGGATGAAAATGATCATTATCTATCTTATTTCAGACTCTACGTTCTAGTCTCAATAGGCACAAGCAGCAGATGATTATACAACTTGTGATGTTTCATGCAAGCAAATTAGAGGTTTTTTCAAGTTAAAAGTATAATTCAGTGCAATAGGAGAGTGTTGTTAACTGCTGTTCGTACATGCAGCTTTCTGTGAGTGCAGCGGGGTGTAGTCACTGAGAATCAAGCTGAATGTTTAGAAGATACGGAAAAGGGGATTTTGTTGTTCCTGTGTTCCCAGAAAAGAGGCTGTGGAGCAAATTTCAATCTGCTGCAGTGTCATCTTGAGTTGTCAGGTGTCAGTGGGGCGAATTCTCGGCTCTTTCACCACAGATCTTTGGTTTAGTGCTCACCATCGTCATCTCCCTCTTGCTAAATGGATTCTCTCCACCTTCACCGGTGCTTCTGAGGAGCAGCCATTAACCTTTGTGAGATGCATTTTGGGCTCTTTAATGGGATGTGTGCCCCTCCTTGGGCTGCCTCCTGCCCCCCACACAGGCACAAGGCTTTCCCCACGTTCTCCGTGGAGGAGGCTCAGAGCTCCCCGATGCATCACAGCTGGCATCTCCCAGCACAAAAGGAGACAGAGATGGTACAATTCGTCTCTGTTATCTTTTCTGAATGGATCTGCCTTCTTCTGGACCTCTCTGTCCTCTCTCATTCCTTGTCCTCCCAGGAAGTCAGTCCAGAGAGGAAGTTTCAGACTTGAGGACAGATTTTACAGCTGTGAGAAGCTGGAAGAAGGAAGATTAAGGAAAGGGAATTTCTGAAAGTGGTGACCAAAGGGAGAATGGCCTTGTCTTAGAGCTGTCACATCTGTCTTCTTCTCCACGGAGGGATGCTTGCAATAATGTTAACATGAACAATTTTCATGCAAGGAGCAAGTTCATTGAAGTAGCAGTTTGGGGCAATTTTTGACAATTTTGCCTGAAACGTGCAGTGTGCATGCAGAGAGCCACAGGCACATGGCTCTGCCGTTCCTGATTAAGAAATTCTGCTCCATTACTTCAGAATATTTTATCTGATTAGTATTTTGTAAGCACAGATTTTCATAGTTGTCAAAGCATTTGGGCTATTAATAATAAATAGATCTAAATAGAATCCTTTGACTTTCACGGCTGCATCTTTCCAGTGCACTTACGAAATAGGGAAATGTATTCCCTCCGTTATCCCTGTTTTCCCAGAGAGCTGTCCTGGGGTGTAGGAAGTTCCATCTTCCAGATTCCCAATGTCAGTCACAGGAGTCCCAGATTTAAGAATTGTCTCATTTCTTGTGCCACCCGATGCCGTGTTTGCTCCTTGCCAAGCTGCCCTGGGTTTAGGTTTGCTGTCTTTCCTTCGTTTTTGTGGTCTAATCCGTGTTAATCTGGAAGTTCCATCTTCCAGATTCCCAATGTCAGTCACAGGAGTCCCAGATTTAGGAATTGTCTCGTTTCTTGTGCCACCCAATGCCGTGTTTGCTCCTTGCCAAACTGCCCTGGGTTTAGGTTTGCTGCCTTTCCTTCGTTTTTGTGGTCTAATCCGTTTTAATCTGGAAGTTCCATCTTCCAGATTCCCAATGTCAGTCACAGGAGTCCCAGATTTAGGATTTGTCTCGTTTCTTGTGCCACCCAATGGCGTGTTTGCTCCTTTCCATACTGCCCTGGGTTTAGGTTTGCTGTCTTTCCTTCGTTTTTGTGGTCTAATCCTTTTTTCCCTGCAGGAGCAGGCCATCGAGGTGCTGACACGCTCCAGCTTGGAGGTGGAGCTGGCTGCGAAGGAGCGGGAGATCGCCCAGCTCGTAGAAGATGTCCAGAGACTCCAGGGCAGCCTCACCAAGCTGAGGGAGAACTCCAGCAGCCAAATCTCCCAGCTGGAGCAGCAGCTGACAGCCAAGAACAGCACTCTCAAAGTAAGGCTCAGTCCTGCCCGAAGGATAGCACAGAGATGATGATATTGGGGTTTGCTGGTGTGAGTTTTCTGTGGTTCTGAGCCATTGGCTTCTTCAGGATGTGGCTGAATTCTGGTTTCTGTGGCATTCACAGAATCACAGAATGATTTGGGTTAGAGGGGACCTTCAAACCCCTCTCGTTCCACCCCCCTGAATGCATTGTTTTCTAAGTGATCACAGTTTTTTTTAATTCTAAATGGCCCAGTTCTTACTGTTTTGAAATGTGTTTTTGCAGAACAAGGCTACCTTTAGGATTAAAATCACCACCAAACCCCAACAAACATTGACCATGGATATGTAATGAAACAATTGAACTGAAAAGGCACAGAAAATCCCTCTTAGATTTTCAAACTTTGAATTCCCCTTCCAGTGATTCATATTGAAGATGAGACATGAATTGGTTTATCTTTGCATTTCTCTGCTACCCCCTTCAGTTCTCTCCACTGGAAATGGGAAATGTATCATTTAGGGCATAGAAAGAAGTAAAATCAGGACGTGGAGAAGGCTTTAACTTCAGTAACCATTTAATTATTTCTTAACTGTGTATTTACTGCACAATAATTCCCATTTATAATTAGCAGTGTGGCCCTATACTTATTTGCATACGAGCAGCACTGCACTAGAACCAGAAGGAAGAGCTAAGAATTCTCTGAGTGACCCTTTTACCTCTCTCTCGGGCAGCTTCACTTTCCCTGTGCCGAGCCCACATAGTTCTGATCTCTGGGTGAGCATGAGAAATGTTTCCTGACGTGGGGTATGAATCAGTTTCCTGTAACTCCCGTCTCCTTCATTGTTCCACCATCTATGAGCTCCGAAGTGTAAACAAGATAAATTTATCTATTCCATTAAAGCCTTGGTAGTTCTGCAGGTTTGATAGTCTGAGAGTTTTCTGAGAGCAGGAGGCTGATAGTTCCCACTCAGCTCTGACTGTGGCGTGGGCAGCTTTGCTCTATCAGAATGATTTAATGTTCAATTGAAACTCTTACAAATTGCTCTAATTCTGACATTTTTTAGCAGTTACTGGTTTTGCTGTGGTGGAGCATAATTCACATGGAGAGAGACCTGTTAGGAATGAAAGCTGAAGTGTTGCAGTCAGTGTTTTCTGCATGTTTTAAGCCAGCTTTGCAGATTTTTTATGAAAATTCAGTGGAGCAAAGGACACCTGTTATATAACTACATTGACAGTATCAGTCTCTGCCCACCTGTCACCATGTGGGCACCACTTATTGAGGGAGAAAGGAGCTGCCCTGGTTTTGAGGGACACATTCTGCTGGCTACCCTCATGTTCGGGGGATTTTTTATTTTACTTTTTCATAAAGCCTGATAGAATATATCTTGAGTCCTTGCACTTGACAGATTTTCTTGGAATAAAGCATGTTCCTGGTGAGGTCAGTATTAGTTTAGCCATTAACTTCAAAGGGAGTAGGATCATAGAAATGACAGAGCAAGTCTTTGATTTCCATTTCAGTAATCTCCTTCCATTTTCTCATAGCCTTGCCTGGCTAATGCTCTGTATTTAGCTCTCTGTTGATAGTGTCTGATGTAGTGCCTCTATTGATAAAGTTTTAGTCATTTCAACCCTCTTTAACCTTATTTGTTACAACTATAAAAGTATTTCCAAATACTTACTTTCACCCCAAAGTGCTGGGAGAGCCTGTGCCAGGCACATGTTGTACAAAGCACCAAATCTCAGTGATGATGTGTTGATCTCCTGTTTGATTACGGAGGAATTGCTTCTGAAATAACAGATTTTAATGGTTGCCTCCACAAAAAACGACTCACAGTTTCACAAATTAAAGCAATGTTCTCAGCCTGTATCTTGGGGGAATTGTTTAATACTCTATGACTTAATGAAACAATACAGAAATACTTTCAAAATTATTGCTTCTTTATCTTCATCTGATCTAATAATCAAAACATGTCCTCTAGTAACAAGACTTTTCTCACTCTAATTGTATTAACCCTTTGTGGCTGGGTGCTAGAATGTCCCTGCTACCCAGTTAAAATTGAGTGATGTGAGTTGATCACTCTAAACTGAAATACAGTGTTAATCTAATGGTTATTTAAATGTTTTAAGCCCCTCCATACAGCCCCTGCTATTTACCTGTGCCTCTTCAGTTAATAATACAGTAGTGATTATATTTTCTAAAGAACATGAGGCGGGACCCAATCTCTGCATGCTCTGACATGGGTTCATTCACACCACAGATGCAAGATGATTCTTTAATACGGGATATTTGCAAATGTAATGTGCAGAAAAGCCAGCAGTCCATTCCTTCTGCCCTCTGGCTCCTGCGTTTTTGCGTGTTGGAGGTTGTTGGAATATATTTTGTCTGAATTAACCAGGTTGATATTTAGTGCAAGATATTAGTTCCTCCAGATTGTCTCACAGCTTGAACCTTTGTTATCCCGTGTTCTGTGCATTTTCCAGGGTTCTTGGAGACAATTACCATACTAATACATTTTAAAACAGTCATTGACTGGGAAGATGCCAAGTGCCTAAATGTTCTGTTTCTACACAGGCACTGCATCCTCAGTTGTTAGTTTATATTGTTTAGTAAAGTAGACGTTTAGGTGCAGATTTTCCATGGCAACAATCTCTATATTAGGTACTTGAGAATGATGGATGTGTGTGTTTTTTATACAATCCAAAGTAAAATATTGCTGGTTGTCATACTGCTGTAGCAGTGTGCAAGTACCTGAGAGTCCAAAACAGCTGCATTTTGTCAATATCTCTTTTTTTCTTTATTATCCTACCTGTGGTTTGTACCTAAATTTTCCAGAAATTCTCTGCCAGGGTATAGCACTTCCCTGCACAGAATTACAGATAATACAGATTGCATTAAAATGGCAATCATTAGCTTTGCTGTGGTTTATATCTGTTTCTGCAAAAGGCTGTTTCCTTAGCATATCCTTGCATAAGTAATTAACATATTAATCCAGGGTATTGTTTGTTTAATTTCTTCTGGCCCTTTTTATACTGAGAACTGGTGTAAATAGCCAGTTATTCCTGCTGTAAAAGCTCGTCTGCTCTAAACCCAAAATGTTACAAGTCACAGAGCTAAGGAAAGGGTGAATTGCAGTGGATTTGTAGAGCACCAAACAGAGACAGAAGGACAAAGTGACCAGCCCAAGGAGAGCAGAAGGATATCATGGGGTTTGGCAGGTCCTCTCATTTCCTGTGACCACTTGGAAAACTCTCAGCTGTGATGCTGAGTCTCCTCCCAGTACCAAGGGCTCTCTGGCTCACTGGTTTCATTTAAAGATCCCTCTCCAGCCTGACCTGATGCATTAAAAATTCTTCTTGGATGCCTTGTTGAAGTCACTCTGTTTTGCTCAGTGCTGAGCTGCAGCTTGAAAACCTGCTTGAACTCATGGCCTGTTGTAGCTGACCCTCCTCACTCAAAATGTGACACCTCAGGCCCTAGGACTATGTAGTACATTTCCAAGATGAGATTTCAACATGTGTTATAAATTATCAAAACCTCCAACATCTTTAATATTTGTAGGATTACATCTTTAATATTTGTAGGATTTTCCTGGTCACATCAATCAGAATTTTCCTAATTATGGCAAGTTCAGGGCCAAAACACCTGCAGCACTGTGTCTGCTATCTAAAGCAAACTCGGTGCTTCCTATAGTTCAAGTCAATAACTGGAATTTGGTAAGGCAGGACATGTCAGAAAAAACTACTAAAACTTGCCCTGTATTTATTCCAGCTGCAAAAAACAATTGTTTTAGCTAAAACAGACACTTTCCTTTTTTCACAATCGGAATGACTGCTCAAGCCGCCGATGACAAAAGACGCTGGGACACGAGACCTTTTTAAGAGGCCACTGGTTTCATCGGTGTCCCAAAGAGTGCAGATTGCACACGGAGCAGCAGTTCCTGTGGTCCATCAGGAGCTGCTCGTTGAGCAGCTGCCGGAGCAGGGCCCGGCTGTTCTGCCAGGAGGTGCCTCTGGGCAGCACTGGCTGAGGATGCCGGACTGTGCTGTCAAACAGCAGGAGCAGGACGTTGAGAGGGCTGTGTGTTGATAATGTGGGTGTCCACTTTGGCACTGTTCCTTAATATCCATGCTAATGGCAAGGCAGAAGTGTCAGCACTGTGAGAGCTGCAAAGGGCCCTGTAGAAAATCCTTTAAAAAATGGCAGAATAGCTGGAAGTCCCACAAAGCCCCACCACGCTGCTGCTGTCATCTGAAGAAGCTTCATTTAAATCACTGAGGTTACTCAGACTGTGGATTCACTGTCCTGTGAGTGCTGTACTACATCATTTTGGGGTTCGTACAGCTCTGAGATGGGTGATACCCTCACACGGACTTACTGGGGAAGACAGCAGAGGAAACAGGTTCCCAGTTCTGTTTGTTGGCCTGCCCCAGCCCTGCCTCCAGGCCCCCATGGCTGGGCTGCTGCACAGCTTTGCTAAACAGCTTTGCTAAAATTACCCAAGTTCCCAGCAGCCCTCCCCTGCCCTCCTCCTGCATCCAACGAGCAGCCCCAGAGTGGGTGTAGGATCTTGAATTCCCTTCTCCCCTAAAGACAGCCTCTCCTGGACATAAAGTGCTATTTTTCTTTTTCATGTCATATATTCCTTTCCTTTTCAAAGTAGATTCTCTGTCTTTGAGGTGATACGTCCTTGTGTTATTTCTGTTTCCCGTGACCTTTGGGATTCTGTGCCAATTTTAACACCAAAAATGAAGTGAAGCAGAGCTAGCCTGAATTTATCCATGGAAGTTGCAAGGCAGTAAGTTCTGTTCTTTGCTTAGATCAGGTGTGCCTGCACTAAGCAAAGAAATTATTGAAATGAATGTGGCTTCTGCAAGCAACGTAACGGCATCCATTATGTATCACTATGTTTTAGGCCTCCTGAAGCATTTACCCGTAGTGATGAGCACTGTTGTTGGGAGCTGGGTAAGGTCCGAGTGTGTGGCATTGCGTTCTGGATCGTGGCAGCGGGTTCGGTTCAGCCTCTGGGGCACCCTCACGCCCAGGAGCAGCCGCTGAGGCCGCCCTGGGTGGGGCAGAGCAGGAGGAGCTGCTGGGGTGGCCCCAGTGCTCCCCCTCTGGTGTGTGACCCCAGCAGTTGCAGTAATGCTTGCAAAGCCTCCTGGTACAGCTGTTTTCTTTGGGCACAAGGTGCCTTCCGAGCCTAAGGCGTTCCAGTCAGCAACAGCTTCTTCAGTCTGTTCTTTTTATCATGTAGATAAGGTTATCAAGAGCTGTCCCGTTAAGAATACAGTACGTGCCAAAGCATCCTGCTTGTTTACTCAATCTCCCAGCTCCCTGAAAATTTCAGCTGCCCCATTTTTTTTAATACCTTCATCCCCGATCTCTTCCCTCAACACATGACAGTGACATTGCAAACAGCCAAATTGGGACCCACTGAATTCTGTCATGCTTGGCACTCTGTAAACAAAGGATGAGCGAGGTATAATTGTGTTTACGTTTAATTGGTTATAGTTTGTTTTCTAATATATGTAAATTAGGTATGAGTCATTAACCCTCACTTGTGCGCTGCTGTATATATGGAATAATTTGAAGATGATTTTCAAAGCTTGCAGAAAAAAAACAATGTAAATAATTAAATCCATGTTCTCTCTTTTAAAGCAACTGGAAGAAAAACTGAAAGGACAGGCTGATTATGAAGAGGTTAAGAAAGAATTAAAGTAAGTGTTAAATGCTTACATGATTTTTTCACAAACTCTGGTTGAACAGTGCTTGTTAAATGAAGCCACAAATCTGTGTTCTTGGAACAATAAAGAATTCACTCAAAACCACAAAGGCAGGGAAATTGGGAATATTGGCAGAAATTGCATCCAGAACCAGTGGAACTGCTATATCTGAGAGTGCTCCTTTTTGTTGCAGCAGAGGATCACAATAGCAAATAAAACATGTGTCCACGAAGAAAAGCCACTAAAACTATTGTCCTCAAGGGGAAAAAAGTTTCAAAATCTGTGGTGTTTTAGGTGGACCACTCTTTAAAAATCTCCAGCCAACAGCTGAGGGTAATGTGGACCAAAAATTTCATGCAGAGCCTTTGGCCATGGTGCCTTTTCTCTGCTCCTGCCAGCCAGTGTTCAGCACTTAGAAGTTTAGTGCTGGGCTTGTTTCACTGTATATTTTTGCTAATATATTGTAGTTTTAAACTAAAGCCACAAACAGCCTCTTCCTGTTTCAAGGGATTTTCTTAAGAGACTTAAAAGAGCCTAATTTTAAACTATAACAAGATAAGCTGTCAGGTTCAGAAGAGAACTTTTCTGACTGGAAATATGTTTAGTGTCAAGGTTTAAATAACTGCGAGAAACTCCCATCTCTTCTTTCATCATTCTGGCATTTCTGTGTGTGTTTTAAGAAAGCTGAAATAACCCATTCCCTGGTTTAATGAGGTATTTCAGATGAGGCTGGTAGTCATGTGCTTTTGTTTACATGTCCCTGGAGAATATGGAAAGCGGGTTTGGATTTGCAAGCCCCACGACTGCCCAGCCCCTGGTGCTGATTTATTCAAGCCACGCTGGCTGAGGTTCTGGTTCACCACCAGCTGCAGCACACCCTGATGCAGGGGTATAATTTTCACTTAAATTAAATGAATTGACCATTTCTTTGGTCATTATACCTGATTATTTCCTGGGCTCAAAATAGCATCATCATTTAGTGATAGGGGTAAATACATCCATGTCCTTTCCTGAGTTAAGGAAACAGCTTCAGATTTTAGCCAGTTTATGTCCTCGTATATAAAGCAGGGAATGGGAATAAGGCCACAACCTTTCAGCTTCTTACATTAGATATTAAATGTAAATGTGTTGAAATGAGTTTAGAATCCTACCTGGTTTAATGCAAAAGTTTAATACAACAGGACCAGGACTTTAAAGCCAGACTTAAGGTGCCAAGAATCGAATATACTCCTTGAATATACCCATTTAAACTTTTTGCATTTGTACTTTAAATACAAACCCTGTATTCCTGGTGATAATACCAATATTTTACAATACTTTTCTTTATTACAACACTGATTTACATGAGAGCAGGGTTGGAAAGGCAGATGAGAGAAGCTGTGACACAGCAGGCTTCATCTGGTGTTTCTGCTCAGCAGAAGCCTGCAGTGAAATAGATGGGAGACTCTCCTGGAAGCGGCCCTGTTTGGGTGCCATTAAATTAACGCAGTTCTCCCTCCCTTTTATATCACTAATTTGTGGATTGATAGCTAGCCTGTAAGGGACCTGGGGTCCATCACCATCCTGTGAGATGGTCCAGGGGTTGAGACCCTCCGAGAGAGCACTGAGGCTGTTGGCAATGCTGCATCCTCCAAGCAGCTGCTTCACACCATTCTCCTGCTCCCATCTAATCCAGAAGGTGTGCTGAAGGCTAAATGTGCATTCCCTGGCAGTGGCAGTCTGAGCTGAAGTGAGACTTGCTGTAAATGAGGCTGGGAAAAGTCTGTTGCTGTAAATCTGAATCCTGCTGCACCTGCCTTGTGTCCTGAAACACTGACAGAAATGGACTGCTCATAACATGTGCACCAAGAGAAAAGAGACCTTGTCAGTAAGGCAGGAAGAGAGCGAATTTTTTAGGTGTTTTGGCACTGATGTGTTTTCCTTAATCCTTCCTGGGATGTTAGAGGCATTCTGGGCTGAGGGGTCTCAATATCAGCCAGCTTCTAACCCTGGAGGAACTTAGGTGGGCCCATGTCAAGATCTGGGATGGGAGGATTCTTCACTTTCTGCATTGGCTTTTGTGCCCAATGGCGTTTAAACCTATTTCTGAGATCTGAGAGCTCTGTGTGTGCTTTCAGTTCCCTCTCGAGTAGCACGACAGAGCTGACCCTGCTGCCTTTGCAGTCGGGATCAGACGAACAGAAAGTCGAGCTGTCCCAATGCACACTTTGCTTTACAGTCAGATCTTTCAAGTCTTCTTAGATGTGCAGATTCAAGTCACAAGATCATTCCTTTAAAAAGCAGGTAACTGATCTTGAGCCACAGATTGAGTCAAGATCTCATGGGCAAAGATATTCCTGGAATCCAAAGAAGAAACGTTGTGCTTCCTCATATTCCTGAGGAGAATGTGTCTTTTGTGACACATTTGGAGAGTCATTTTTGACATGTTTAACTTTTACATTCTTTTAAAAATGAATCTGCCAGAGTGCATATTCCTCTTAGGGCAATTAGAGGTGCCATCAACTTGATTTTTAGTATATTTTGTGTTTTAACTGTACAGGAAATTACCTGTGAAATTGTCAGAAAGTTAATTCAGTTAGCAAAGAATCCCCTTCAGGCAGGCAGAGGTCAGTAGCCAAGGTTTGAATACACATTTCCTGCACCAAGCTCGCTGGAAATGCAGCTGCTGCAAGGCTCAGGATCCTTCCTGAAGGTCCCAGCTGGCAGCAGGTGCTCAGAACCAAAATGCATCAGCCTGTGCAAGGAGAGGGATGAGAGGATTGGGGCTTTAGAGCCAAATTTTTGGTGTGGATATCACTATATAACCATAAACAGTCCATAAACAGGTTTATGCTTCCGACCATTGTCAGCCCGGTTCTGGGGGCAGCGCGGTGTGGTCAGGGCACCACTCACATCTGCTCTGGGGGGAGAGAGCAGCTTTTTCTGGTTTAGCCTCATCCAGGAGGAAGGTGTTTGGAATGCTGCTGGATTGCTCCACATGGCAAACCCACGTGTGGTAAGTGGGGGTCACAGCTGGTCTGAACCGAAATGGGATTTCCCGCGGGACGTTTGCCACGTGATAATTGGCTGTTCAAACTGGGTTTTAAAATCCAGTGAGTCTCCTCATTTGGGCATCATGGGGATGTGCATTAGGACTGGCTGTCCTTGCAGAGGCCATTCCCTGCAGAATTCATGGAAACAGCGACCTGGGTTTTCCCTGGATGAGTCTCTGTGCATTGGAGTGCTGGGATGCAGAGCTGGGCCTCCGAAGGGGTGTCCCAAGAAACACTGGCTTTCAGCAGGGGTTTGCCACCTGAGTCACACACCTGTGATGTCAAAGTGATCCCAGGGTCTCTGAGAACTCGAGCCATTATCCACAGCCTCTCCCCTGGACTGGCACAAGCCCACTGATAGCACCAAAGAGTTGGTTTCGCACATGGCTGAGCTGTTGTGCCCATGTAGAGTCTTTACAGCGTCACTTTTTGTGCTGTGTATGGGGTGATGGCTCTACCCTACAGCCAGGCAAGAGGTGACACTGAGTGATGCCATATAACGAAAGTGATTGCCAAAAGTCTGTGATTTCATGAATGCCTATACTTTAGGAATGCCTGTCAGAATTAACCCTGTGTGCACTGAGTATGCACAGATGCAAAATGCACGAGATCTCTTTCTCAGACTGACTTTTTTTCCCTTGGATTTGCTATGACTTTGAGTGATCTTGAATGGCCCAGAGACCTGATTTCCAGAGTGTCACTTGATGCACATCCAGGTCTGGATTAATGCAGGGACAGGTTCAGGCAGTAAATGGGTGCCTGGCCAGCTCCTCGTGGCGTCCAGAACTAGTCCCTATGTCTTAATACTGGACTTCTGCCTTTTTTTGTCTCAGTTTCCACATTTCATGGAATCACTGAATATTTTGGGCTGGAAGAGATCTTAAAGGTCATCCCGTCCCACCCCCTGCCATGGGCAGGGACACCTTCACTATCCCAGCTTGCTCCAAGCTCCATCCAGCCTGGTCTTGGACACTTTTAGGAATGGGACATCCAAAACTTTTAATACATGATCCACAGCCTTTAATACAGTTTAATACATGATTAAACAGATTGTCCCTGGTCACAGAGTTCCTGGTGCTTTATACATGACAAATGCTGTATAAACACCATCTCTATGTGTTTATGTGTTTTTCTTCACGAAATGAATGTTGTCGTTGTAGAGTAAGAAGCTGAAATCATTTATTGCTTCAGTCTGAGGAAGTTCATGTCCTGCCTGCAGCAGGCTGATTTAAAAAAAAATTCACCCAACAAAGCACAGTAATAAGTCTGGATTCCTGTAAGATTCTGGTTTGCCAGATGACACAGCTCTAACTGAAAGCCTCTGAAAGGAGACGTCCTCTGACCGCTCACTATTTGTATAAAATATTGACAATGAGACTATCAGATGCTTCTCCTAATGTACTTATAAATATTTGGATCTTTCATATTTCTTAAGAAATATTGGGCCATTTTGTCTTCCCTTTGCCATAGAACGAGGGGGTTATTAAAATGAAAAACTGCCTTTTAGCCTGTAGTGCCTTGGTTGGGAAGATTATTTGTGCATATTTTCCTTGCTGGTGAGCTGGTGTATATTCTATAAAGTGCTGGACTGTGATGGTGATTCCCCTGTTTTGTTGCTTTGCTACAACTTCCTCATTCCCTTCCAGCTTCACAGACAAATTTATATCGTTTCTGACAGCTTAAAATGTTATATCCTTATTAACCTTTAAATTTACGCTTTAAACTGGCCTGGTGGGATTGCATGTGGAATGATTTAGATGACGCTCGAGAAAATTTTCTTATCCAATAACTGATTTGAGGAGTTATTCTATATTCATTAGGAGATTGTGTTACTGCAAGGAAAGTTGTCATCACTTGTGGTGTTGCTAGAGAACAGGACATGATAATATTAATGCTCATTAGTGGACTTGTTATGAAAAGGAGAAATAGAAAATAATTTTTTTTTTCTGCCTTCCACAGTATATTGAAATCCATGGAGTTTGCACCATCTGAAAGCTCTGGTGCGCAGGTACTGAACTTACTTTTGTTTTCTTACTTAATCAGCAGCTCAGTTGATTAACAAAAATTTTGTCTTGCAATTCCTTAGTGTTGACATCGACAGTTTCCTGTTAATGTTGAGGCTTCTGGGTCGATCTTTGTTTCTCCTGATGTTTTTTTATATAAAAAGCTGAACTGGACATTTTTTTTTTGCCTGTTAATTTCTTTTAAGTGGTCAAGGACAAAGTGACGTTTCAGCTGTGCTGGAGTGCATAAACCAGAATGTTGTGAAGTTGAGTCATTTAAAGATACTGGAGTTGGTGTACGGGCAGCTCACTGAGCAAGGACTTCAGCATTTTTAAGTATTTGTTAGCCTTGAAAATTTCTTTTCACAAAAGAAAACAAACCTTGGAGTACTGAGAAAGCTCTGCTGTTCCAGCAAATTAATCTTACTTAAGTTTAAAGGTTATGAATTAAATTCCTGCGTCTGAAATCTGAACTGAGTATCGATATCTTGGGATTAATTTTCAGTGGTTTTTTTTAATGATCAAAGGTTAGATATTTAGGGGAGGGTAAATAGCAGGTTTCTCTAACTGATGTTATTTTTGAACAACCTGTTTCTGCTGAAAAGCAACATGTCATGGAAATGCTTAGCTTGGGTCAGTTGACCTAGAAGGAATAATATAATCTTAACTCCTGTTTTAATCAGATTAAAAGAAGTCTACAGCTTTTAAACTGAAAGCGTGCCAGGACCATTTAAAAATCAGTAGGATTAAGAAAATGTTCCATTACACGTCTCAAAATAATGCAGAATTGATGAACAATTTACAATGAAAATTAAACGGTGGATCTCTTCCATGGCTCACACCAGAGCCTGGAGTGATTCCTGCCGATCTACACCCTGCAAGTTCCTTCACTGCCTTCAGAGACCAGTCGAGCACTTGGGTTGTTTTTTTGGTTTTTTTTTTTTCCTCTGAAATCCTTTTTAGAGCCTGAGTGAGACTCTCAGTGCTTTGGGAAACAAACCTCCCCCTTTGGTTTCCTTTAGGATGCATCCAAGCCGCTGGAGGTGCTGCTGCTGGAGAAGAACCGCTCGCTGCAGTCGGAGAACGCCACGCTGCGCATCACCAACAGCGACCTGAGTGGTAGGTTCACCCAAATTTTGGCTCTTCTGGTGCCTCTGCTGTCCTGTGACGGGAGGGAGGGCTGAGTGAGAGCTGAGTGTCTGAGCTAATGCATGGCAGGAGGATTAAGAAGCAACAGGAACACTGAGTAACGTTGGATTTCTGTAGTTTTATAGGCTGGATAATGAAGTAAAAGTTAGAGAGTCTATAAAGGTTAAGGAAGAGGCATTACAGGCTGTACCAGTGTTTGAGGCTGTCTTCTGTTTTGGGAACAAATCCATCTCTTTCCCCCACACACAGTGTTATGCAGAATGTTTGCATATAGAACACAGTCTTCCTGTCTGATACTCTCGGATATAACACCAGCAGGTCAGCTTGGGAAAGCAAAATCCTTTCTTTCCAGCGAATTGTGTTTGCTGTTTGGCTTTCCTGATGTGGGCTTTTACATCTTGTGTGCACATTTTTTAAATGGCAGGTGATGGAATTTCCAGATACTTGAATGGTTATGGTTTTTGCAGCTTGAAGAAAGTTAAAAGTTGCCACTGGCCCTGGGATTACTGAATTCTGAAGCATTTTATGACTTTTAACTGAGCGATCTTGGTGCATCCACCTAATGGTTATTCCTTTATTCAAATTGGTTTGTTCCAAAATGTAAATGTTTGCTGCATTTGGGTTCAGTCAGGTCCAATGAGTCATATCTTGAATGAGAGACAACAGAGAGACTTGCTGTCTGTAACTGCATTTATTTAACTGTATCACTGCACTTCATGTAACTGTTCTAGTGTTAATGTCTGTAAGGGGGATTCTCCAGGCTGCAACATACAAGAAAGGTGCAAACATGAAATGCATGTTGTTTGTTTTGGGGGCCTTGGTTGGCTTAAAAAATTTCAATCATGGAAAAAAAAAAACTAAAATAAAAATTAAAAAAAAAAAATCCAACAAATGAAAACAAACCTAAAACAAACAAAACCAAAACTCCCACCGCCACTCCATTGGCCCGTGTCAATCTGCACTTTTTCCCTTTGCGGGGCAAACTTTGCATTTTTTTATCTTGGTTTTTCCCTCTTTGACCCCCCATAATGCATTATGTTTGACCTTCCTTGTAGGGTCAGCCAGGAGAAAAGGGAAAGACCAGCCTGAGAGTCAGCGTCCTGCAACCTTGCCGGCCTCCCCTCCTTCCCAGTTGCTCCGCAACGCGGGGGAGCAGGCTTCCAATACTAATGGTACACACCAGTTCTCACCAACGGGTTTAAGTCAAGACTTTTTCAGCTCATCCCTGGCGAGCCCCAGCTTACCCCTGGCCTCCACAGGAAAATTTGCACTAAACTCTCTCCTCCAGCGACAGCTAATGCAGTCCTTCTACTCCAAGGCAATGCAGGAAGCAGGAAGCACAAGCATGATTTTTCCAACAGGTCCATACAGCACAAACTCCATATCTTCCCAAAGTCCATTACAACAAAGCCCGGATGTAAATGGCATGGCCCCGTCTCCCAGCCAGTCAGAAAGTGCTGGGAGCATCTCTGAAGGCGAGGAGATAGACACGGCCGAAATTGCACGTCAGGTGAAAGAGCAGTTGATCAAGCACAATATTGGACAGCGGATATTTGGACATTATGTGTTGGGACTGTCGCAAGGGTCTGTGAGCGAGATCCTGGCCCGGCCTAAGCCATGGAATAAACTGACTGTGAGAGGCAAGGAGCCATTTCATAAGATGAAGCAGTTCCTGTCGGATGAGCAGAACATCTTGGCTCTTCGCAGCATCCAGGGCAGACAAAGAGGTAAGTGCTGCCCAGCCCCCTCCTCCTCACAGTTCCAAACCTTCCAAACCAGGAGCTTCCCCGTCGGGGGCCGTTTGTGCTCTGCTGCTGCTCTCACCCAAGTCAGCTGCCAGGTGCAGCAGGTTCAGCTCTGTAGCCCAGCTTTGCAGCGCTCAGGCAGGTTTGTATCTCTGCTTATGCTTTTTTTAGCCGCTGGCTGGTGCCTGTCAGCAGGAGCGAGCAGCAGGGACACTCACAGCCCTCACTTCCCAACAGCTCCGTGCCACAGCTAAGCACGGAGTGCAAAGGGTCAGCAGCTACTCGGGGTATCAGCCCTCAGAAATACTTGGGGATTTTTACTTGAGGTTGTTTACTGAGACCAGGCTTTTGTTGTGTCTTGTGTGATTATGTTTTTTCCCCAAAGTGTTCTGACAAAATAGGGTAGGTGGTGCATGAGATGAGTAATTAAAACACAATCCCAGTTTAAAGCAGCTTTGCATATTTAAGGCAGCGATTTTAAGAAGTAACATGCATTTCATTGTGATTCATCTTAAGACTGAGATTTACATTTAGAGAAACTGAAAAGAAAGTTGTTTACAGTCAAGAAATATTGGAAAGGACAGGCAGGGTTTTCCTAGATTTTGTTTAATTGGAAGCACACACTGTTAGATTTATAATCTGTTCTTCCTTTTGATGATTGTACTTGAGGGGATTATCTGCCCATCTTTAACCTCTTCATTTTTGGTATCTCTAGACATTTATTTATATCTGTCTAATCTCCTTTCCGAACATAGCTGTAATCTTTATTAACAAATCAGCCAGCCTTGCTTCTTCCCAAGTAGCCAGTTCCTCCTGCTCAGGGGCCCGAGGGGCCAGGAGAGCTCAGGGCCAGGCTGCCAGCTCCTCATGTCACACAGCCCGTGATGTCAGAGCAACCATCCCCTGATTGTTTTGTTCTTACCAAACTTGTTTTTCAACAGAGAATCCAGGCCAGAACCTGAACAGACTATTTCAGGAAGTACCGAAACGAAGAAATGGGTCTGAAGGTACGTCACAGGCAGGTGTTTTTCTTTGCAGTCAATCCCTAGGAAGTGGAGTGTGCTTTAGCTGTGTGTTTCCTTAAAACTGTGCAGTTTGATTCTGGCCTGGAATCTGATAGAAAAACAGACAGTAAGTATAAAACAAACCATGGGTTAGATGAACACTTTGCTTTTTCTAATTCTGCTGCTGCTGTACTAACGTAACCCTGTTTGGATAGTTCTTCCACTCCCACCCTCCCTGCGTACGCAGATAAAGAGAGAGAAGTGATAGAAGTGGCTTTATAAAGTCATCAGATCTATTGAAATGCTCTCTTTGCTATTTTTGTGGTTTTGGAGGGAGAAAGTTGCACAGTTACAACATCAATTGCTTACCGCTTCTGCTCTAGATTTACTTCTTTCTTCTCCTGGGGCTTATGCTGACAAATTCCACTTTAATACGCTGCTAAATTAGTGTGATGCTTAGTTCAGTATTATCTGTGAAAAAGACAACAAGATAAGTGAACATCAGATCCATACATTATCACTGAACAGGGAGTCTGCACATTTTCTTTGTTATAGGTTAGTTGCAGAATTTTTCTTGTAGTAAGACCAGAAAGAAGGAAAAACAAAAGCAGGTACAGCAAAAGTCTGTAGTTATTTTGACTCCAGTCACAGATTACCTAGCTTGCTTGCAAACAATAATCTCATAATGGAAAATGCAGTTAAGTGCAGTAGCACTCAGAGTTTTCCCTCCTTTTCTTCCCCTTAGAGGTTAAAAAAGAAAAAAAACAAAGCAAAACCAAACAGCCAAGAAAATAGCTCTTAGCTGGAGAGTACTTCAAATGGTATCTGCATTTAAATGACTCTTTCTCTTAATGTATTAACCTCTAGAAAGTTAAAAATTGTTTTTATCTAGTTACTTTTTAATTCTGTTTTGGGCTGAATGTATGCTCATCCTACTTTGCCTAGCAGCTGATGCCATTTTTAAATTGATTCCTGGGCTTATGTTTTTAGCTTTCTTCCTTTCCCCTCCGGTTCTTTTCCCTTCTGTTTCCTCTCCCCCTCCAAAAAAAAAAAGAAAAAGAAAATAAAAAAATAATAGATCTATATAAGTTACCATAGAAAAGAAATATATGACCACCTAGTTCTTCCTCCGATGTTCTCACCATTCCAGGGCAGCTAGAGACAGGCACAACGAGGATATTTTGCTTTTATTATGTTAAGTACTTTTTTTGTGTGGTGGAAATGTTAGTGAAGGCCCTGTGCAAGTTGTCCTCAGGTTGTGCTGGCCATGTCTCATGTACAGTGTGTCTTTGTGTTACAAAAACAGCCAAATACAAGTTTTCCTGGTGTCAATAGTTGTGTTTTCCTCCCCAGGTAACATAACCACACGAATCCGAACCACAGAGTCTGGCTCTGATGAAGCCATCAAATCCATTCTCGAACAAGCCAAAAGGGAGCTGCAAGTACAGAAAACAGGTATGGGCTCATTTTGTCTCTGCCTGCTTTTACTGCAGAATTTAATTAAAACAATTGCCGTGAGCTTTCTGGTCAGTTAATTATATTCCTAAAACCTTCAGCGTAGGTTTGAAGAGATTTTTGGAGATTTTTATTGTTATTTAGTGGAGTCGTTTCTGTCTCTGAGACATCCCAAGTTAAGGTCACACGTGTCACGGCGTGGTGGGGTCTCTGCTCTGCCCTGTCCCTGTGGGATTTCTGCACACCTTTATCCCTGTGCAGAGCTCTGGGGTGCTGGCTGCCCTCCAGACCTGCAGGAGTCACTGAGGGGAACCCAGAGAATCCTTTCTTCTCCCAGTTTGCTCCTTGGAAAGGGAACAGCTCCTGCTTTCTCTTCTCTTCGGTCTCACTCAGGCCCCAGGGACACAACCGCATGGGAGAGGGGCTGGATGGATTTGTTGGGGTGAAGGTCACGCTCTAGGCAGCAATAACCAGTCCCAGCACCGTGGTACATCCTGTACTCATATAGGCAGACTCAGTCCTGGCTCTTAGATGACTTTATTTTTGGTTACAGAATGTATTCAGTGAATGAACCGGCAAATCCAAAACACATTCCCTTTCCCAAAAAATCCCTCTCAGCCTGAGATAAGTCTAATTTCTCATTGTATGCTGTCATGTAATTAACATTTCTGTCTAGTCCATAGCCCTCTCAGCTTTAAGAGTTCCCAGTACTGCTATTGGGCTGAAGTAGAAATTACCGTGCAATACTTCTGTTTCATTTTTTAAAGTAAATACTGATTTAGAGTTTTGGATAGTTGTCTTTCAAATGAAAACTAAGTTAATCTCATGGCAGAATATAAAACACTAGTTAATATATGATCTAAATAATATGACTTTATGCAAGAAATTATTACATAGAGAAAAA
This sequence comes from Callaeas wilsoni, assembly GCA_013398955.1. Classification (NCBI taxonomy): domain Eukaryota; kingdom Metazoa; phylum Chordata; class Aves; order Passeriformes; family Callaeidae; genus Callaeas; species Callaeas wilsoni. The sequence continues at coordinate 79,913 of VWPU01016982.1, read as the reverse complement.
TATGGGCTTTGTGCAGGAAACTGCAAGAGTGTTATTCAGTAGCATGTTTCATCTGAGAGTCTCAGACTTCCTTTCAAATACTAATTTGGCCTCAAAACTCCCTGTGAAACCAGCAGCTAAAACAGCAGAGAGAGTCTCAGTGTCTTTTTTTCCCATTTCTTAGCTTTTCATGTATTTTACAGTGCGTGACAGGAAGGGATGTAGGGAGGCAAATTCAGAAATACATTCAGATGAGCCATAGTATTACTGGAGCGATACACAGTGTGTTGCAAGTCTTATTTCACTTTGAGGCCACTCCTTGCAGCCTGGGGTATTCCCTGCTCCCACCTGGTGCTTCACCTTCCCTGTTCTCAGTAGAACAGCTTCCAGAGGAATTGATTTCCAAGCACTGGGGACCTCGGTGGAGACTGACTGAAATAGAAGCAGATGCCATTGCAAAAACCTCCTGGCTCTGCAGAGATAATTCCCCACCCACGTTCCAGTCTCTGCTCATCCCTGACTGCTGCAGCACAGGCACCCAAATCCTGTTCCCCATTGGAATGCTGCATTTGGGGGTTATCTCTGCTGAAAGCACCCATGGCTCCATCCTAGAGCTTCGGATAAGGGAGAGGGTGATGGCCAGGTGTCAGCCTGGCTCTGGTAGAGCTGTTTATTTCAGTGGTTGGGACCATGGAACAAGAAAACAGGAAGCAGGAGCATATTTAGCTTGTCAAATGAAATAATGATGATCTCTTCCTAACGTTCTGGCTTTGTTGTAATTTGTGTGTTGTGTTTTTGAAGTTAAAAGGTCTCACCTTATTTATGCTGTAATAGTGTGTCCAGGTGAATGCAGCTGTGTTCAGTTCTGAGTGCGTGTTAAATTCATTTGTGGAGAAAAGAGTGAAGTGAAAGGTTAAATAACTTTGTAAATGCAGCTATAAAATGTTACTGACCACTTGGGGGTGGGGGAGGAAGAGGTGAAGGCTTGATTTTCAAAGGCATTTATTTGAAAATTTTTACAATGGTGGAAGGGCAAGTGATCCCAGCCTTGTGCAGCTGAGTCTGTGCGTGCAAACATCCAGCACTTTGCCAACTCTCAAAATTTTCCAGTGAAGAACTTTGGAAATCTTACCTTACTTTGAAAAGTGCAAATCTTTGCTTAGTGAAAACTCCTCCCTCCTATCCAGAAATGTATTTCAGCTCCCTTTTTTTTTTTTCCTGTCAGGGAAATGTTTACAGTAGCACGTGTTGAATATGAAGCGTTTTCCTCTGTTGCATTTAGTCTTTTGGTTGTTTTTCATAGCTGAGCCGGCTCAGCCGCCTTCTGCCTCTAGCAGTGGCAATTCTGATGATGCAATTCGATCCATTCTGCAACAAGCCCGACGGGAAATGGAGGCACAGCAGGCTGCCCTTGAACCTGCCTTAAAAACACCACCTCTGTCTCAAGCTGACATTTCTATCCTGTCCCCCAAACTAGTGTCTACACCTGCAATGTCTTCGGTTTCCAGCTATTCTCCTTTGGCCATATCCCTGAAGAAACATTCATCTGTCACTGATTCCAGTATCTCTGCATTGCAGAACCTCTCTGGGCTCAAAAAGGAGCCTCAGGAGGCACCTGTTTTAGAGCTTCATGGAATAAGTGATTCTGCCCAGGGTATGTTGAGGCATGTTAAAAATGAGTTGGGACGTGGTGGTGTTTGGAAGGACCATTGGTGGAATACTGTGCAGCATGAGAGAAGAAATGCAGCTCTTCCCGAAGATATAAAAGTTGAGGAAGCCAGTGGTGGAAAAGAAAAGGTCAGCAATCAGACTAGGCCAGATCGTAGCCAGCTCCAAGGACCGTCTTCTTCCGAGTATTGGAAAGAGTGGCCAAACGCGGAATCTCCGTACTCGCAGAGTTCTGAATTGAGCATGACTGGGGCGAGTCGCAGTGAGACACCACAAAATAGCCCCCTCCCTTCATCCCCTATCGTGTCCTTGTCCAAGCCATCCAAACCTTCGGTTCCTCCACTGACACCCGAGCAGTATGAGATTTATATGTACCAGGAGGTGGATACGATAGAGCTAACGCGGCAGGTCAAGGAAAAGCTAGCAAAGAATGGCATCTGCCAAAGGATCTTTGGGGAAAAGGTAAAGAAGTGGTTCTCTCTTGTTACACCAGTGTTGTGATTGTGCCCTCTGCTCCTTACATGGGTGCAGAGCCAGAGGGGGATGTGCCACGGGTGTCCTGTGGAAAAATGTTTTTGCTCCATGTGTGAAGTATTTCAAAACTAAGCTCATAAAGTATTAGTTTCCCTGTGTGGTAGGAATTGCAAGGGTTTTATCCAGGGATTGGCTTCAGCCACTTGGAATTAGGAATGGGGCCCCGAGTTAGAAAGCTTGAAAGTTGAAGCAAACGTTGCTGAGACTCAGTATTTCATGCTTAATGTAATGAATTCGTGGAATATTTGAGCGATACCATTGTCATGAGTGGAGAGACTTAACTTTGTTATAAGCAAAGATTATGGACACAAGAGCATTTTTCCTTCTTCGTTATTATTTGGAAACGTGCACAAGGGCATTAAAACAAACACATGGAAAATCCCCTAACTCTCCTTAGTCTGAAGTCAAGAATTCCCAGTCATTTCTTATACCTGGTGCTCGGTACCTCAGTGTGCTCTGAGATGTTTTAGAGCAATGTTTGATTACAGATAAGGCTCCCTGAAGTTCTCACGTTGTGAGCCCTAAGCATTGAGCACGTGGGATTTTGAGGGTCCCTAACCACCAGAAAACCTCTCCCAGGCTGTAAAAAGTGTTGGACATTTGCTGTTTCTTCTTCCTGTAAAGAATTGAATCAATATAAAAGTGTAATAGGAGCTGGCATCGCACTATTACCTCCTCACTAAGATGTAAAATGAAAAGTCTGACCTCTCGGGGTCATTAAAGATCCCATGGCAGCTTTCATTAAGTATGATTTTTAACTCTTGTACTGTGCTGAATTCCAGGCAAGTAACTGCGTTCTGCCTGTCTGAAATTCCTTCCCCCCCCCAACTGCAGTCGGCTGTATTCTTAAATATTTACTTATGTGGAGCAGCCGCTGCTACAGGTGAAAACACACATCGTTATAATTCATCCCCCAAAAATCAACCAAATATAGGCCTAGTCTCAAAACTCCCAATTATTTTTGTCTGAGAACAAAATACATGCCAGTCATTGCCTGTTTCATCTGCCTGTGTGTGCCTGGACTCGGTGTTTTTCCTGATAAAACTGATGAAACTGTTTGACACAAAATATGAAAAGCATGCAAATCCCTCACCGGGCTGCTGCCACCCAGATCCTGCAGGAAAAACCCACCTTCCTTCAGAAGGCAACACAGCAGGAAGAAAAGCGTTTCCATCTGAGTGTCCACAGAAAACAGTTTTTATAATTGTCCAGTTTTTACAGTTTTTCTAATTGTCCATATACAAACAATTTGAGCGATATAGTAAAGGAAACCAAAATGACTTAAATTCCCCCCGTTTCCACTGCCGGTGTGTTAACGTGCCGTTCTTGGTTGCTTCACTTCAGGTATTGGGGCTGTCCCAAGGAAGTGTCAGTGACATGCTCTCCAGGCCAAAGCCATGGAGTAAATTGACCCAAAAAGGCCGAGAACCATTTATTCGTATGCAGCTCTGGTTGAATGGTGAGCTGGGACAGTGTGTCCTGCCCGCACAAGGGCAGCAACAAGGACAAGGTAATTAAAATTCCACTATGTTGTTTGAGTTGAGGAGGAGGAGAGATTTTTTTTTTTTTCCTTTTTTTTTTTCTATTTTCTGTATTTTTTTTATTTTTTTTTTAAATTTGCAGTAAGCCAGCTTTGCACCAGTGCTGGTCCAGGCATTATGGAAGTGGCAACATCCACCCTGGCAGCCCGGCCGGTCCCTAAGGGGATGCGCTGGGAATGTTTACGAACGTTTATGTGTAATTGATAAGCAGCAGTTATCAAGTTCCTCATTAGGGTGATATTATCTAGGCACGAATATGATACGCAATCCCAGAAATTTTGGCCAAAGAGCTGGAAAATGTTGCGCGCTGTTTCCTAGGGTTGCGCAGGGGATTTGGATTGTTCCAGGGAGAATATCGATTGCTGTCTCAGGAGGTGAGCTGGAAAACTAAGCTTTAAAGGGGGAATGCTGGGTTGCAATGACACTTTTACTGTGGCTGTCTCTTCCCCTAATACCTATTGACACAGAAAAGCCAGGCTGGAGCCTGGCCTCGGTCGTACCTTTCTGTGCCACTGAGGTAACTGAGCAGCGAGCCCTTGCCGAGATCAGCACTTTGCTATTTGTTGAGCCTGCTTACTGTTTAGTTTGTGGTTTGGCATCTCCTTTTATTGTTCCCTGATTCTCCTCTCCTCTCTTATCTAGTCCTTCACTCTGTGACATCATTACAGGATTCCCTACAGCAGGGATGTGCAAGCTCAGGTAATCAGCTGGTTTCAATGATTTGCTCTGAAATAATTCTCTGTGCTTTTGTTGAGTTTGCTTTGATGCCGAGAGGTTTCTCACGTTTTGTTGTATCATACAGGAGTCCCTTCAGTTTTTTTTTTATTAATGCAGTTAATTCCTCCTTCTCTCCTTGTTGCTATGGCAGATGTAGGGAGCACACATATTTAGCTGCATATATTAGGTAAAGAGACTCTGTCTGATCTTAGAGATCATTGGCTCTGTGAGGGGTTTTTTTTGCCATAGTTCAGCTTATCAATGTGACATGTGACAATGGCTGTAAAACAAGCCCTTGGTTTGTAATGTGATCCACATACTCCAGCTGCCTCACTCGCTGGTAGGTTTTTTTCCACTCTCCTTTGCACAAAATCTGCTTTGTTAATCCGAAGGTGGGGAACAGACCACGTTACGTCTTTCAAGCTTCGTTAAATATTCCCAGCTGACCTTTTTCTTTCTCCTTTCCATTTGCAGAAAAAAAAAAAACCAAAGTAAAACAAAAAACAAACCAACAAAAAATAAAAAAGCAGATGCAGCAAAGCTGAGTGTCAGGGACGTGAGTGGCTGAAGGCTTTCGAGATGGCCACAGGACAGGAGGGAGGCTGGGACAGGAGAGAACAGCTGTGTTCCTGCTGTTAGATACCAAACTCTACCCACACAGCCTCTTACCAATGAAATGCTTCACTGACGTAAAACACTCCAGAAAAATACCCATGCCCTGCTCTGTGCTTGCAGCCAGTGCCCTGTGTTGGAGAATTGCTGCATTTCAGGGCACAGACAGGGATGGCTTGTGCTCTTCTTCCACCTTTCTGCTATTCCAGAACACTCCTTTTTTTCTGCAGCTCGCTGGCTTTACTCTAAATATCCCAACCAAAGTGCTTTTTTTCTCTCTACTGGGGAAACTATTTTGCATTCTAAAAGATTTTGCTAGAAGAAAATCCGTGATGATATTCAGTCCACGTTTTTCTTAAGGAGAACAGTTGAAAATAAATAGATAAAAAAAAAGAAAATAAAAGGAAAAAAAAATGCCCCCAGTAAAAACAAGCCGTGAAAACAAAACCAAAATGGGAGAAAATGATTTGCAATCATAGGGCTATTGTTACTTATAGCCAAGCATTTATGGAACATGGAAATTTCCTGTGATGGTTCATTAAAAACATGCCATTGAGTACTTTTTTTGAGGCATCAGTGCTGTGCGAGAGTGTCACAGTTACAAACGCCTGAGACGGCGTGGAAAATATGAGTAATTAATTGTAGCCATTTTAAGGGGAATTCGAAATCAGAGGAGCTGGGAAATGCTGCATTGTTATTGCTAATCTTCATATTTATGACTAGCTGTAATTATAAAAGATGGAAAGACAAGCCCATAGTATTAAAATCCGACCACCTTCTGGATTCCCGGGGGGATCGCTGCGAGCTGAAAGTGATTTCCTTCAGGAAGTTCAGTTTTGCTGCCGGGATATTTTGTTCCCTCCCACACTCCCAGTGTCGTTTGTCAGTTCCTGCCCTTGAGCTAATATTTTGTGAGGTGACACGTTCCTATCAGCTAATAAAATCATGTTATTGATGATTGTCCTCCTTCATTCCTTAAAGCCGACTTACAAATGAGAAAATGGGCTCGTGCCCTTTTCTACCTCCTCTCGGAGGATTAAAAATAGAATTGTTGTACAAAATGTTCTTTTCTTGGTGCCTTTCTCTGTGTGAAGGAATAAGGAAGGTTGTGACACCAGGCAGAACAAAAGAGCAAAAACCAAGTTATTTGAATCAGGAAGGACAGTTTGGTAATTTCCTTTTATTAGCAGCTGTTCTGTAATTAAAAATGCAGCAAACAGTTTGGAAAAGGTAATAATAATTATGCATTTGTGAAAGATCCATCACTCCAGGGCAGGGAGAAAAAAAAAAAGAGAGAGACAGCTCCAATTTTCTGGTCTTCTGAGACATTTCCCAGGAAAATCAAGGCAGAGAAGGTTGCATACTTGTAATTTTAAAACAGAAATTAATCAGAACAATTTTGAAATGAGGAAAGGTCTGGAGCCTTTTCCATGTAATATAATTGGCTTGGAACTTGTTGAATGCATGAAGGGAAAGAAGTGAAATTAAACTAATACACTCAGTGGCTCCTGAGTGCTTTGCCAAGAAGGTCTTCAGTGTACAGAGTGTCAACATGCATAGTAACGACTCAAACTTTTATTAGCTGGGAGTATTTTCATTACTGTTTGGCTCTATTCGTTCAAACTAGCAAGATTTTCTGGATTTCTGACCCAGTTAGTTACACTTCTAGATCATAAGGTTTTGATTAACACCTCATTCAGTAAAATCTCACCTTTTGTCCAGTAATTTTCCATTTTCACGTGTGGACAGATGGGCCCATCAGTGTTTCATATAATGAATGGATAAATATATATATTTTATATATTTATATATATGTTGAGATAGCAAAGAGAAGCCAAGCTTGGTTTTCTTCTTTGGAAGCCGTATTTATGAATTTTATAAAAAACAGTCTATACCAGAATGACAGCCAGGTATACCCCTGTATTTTCTGCCTTTTCAAGCTTTCTTCAAGGCTTGGTGATTTTGTGCAAGTTTCAGGGAACATGTTTTACACAAAAATGGTGTCTGTACCCTAGGTGGTCAAAAATAGTATTGCTGTGCCTTTTCTAACATTTTTTTCTGTGTATTTCTTTCCACCTAAATGCTCTAATGCCCTTGGGTAAATCTGCCTTTTTAATGATTTATGTGTCAAAAGCACGGACCAAATCACATGGAAAAAAAAGTTGAATTAGTGTCACCCAACTGCATCAGCATTTTTTCGTGATGAATTTGGCCCTTATTTAGTTGCATTACTGCTGATGGGAGCTGGGGTGGGTTTGAACAGTTGCCATGTGCCAGGAGAAGGCTTGGATATTTTTCTAAATACTTGTACTGTGCACAGCTTTTATTAGTTGGTTTTATTTTGGGGGTTTGTGCTGCGTATCTATAGGAGATTGAGACAGAGTTTCCTTTTTGGCGCTGTTGATTCCGCGGCTGCTCGCAGGAAAGCTGAATTTTTACATTCACTTTTGTCTTTATCCTCTGTGAAGGACATATCCTCTCTATATACTACATTAAAGGCTTGCAAATACTCAGTGGGAAGAAGACGTGCCTTTTTGGTGTGTGTTTCTGTAAGGGTCGTCTTATGACCTAATGTGGAAATCTTCATTTGCCGATACAGCTGCGGGTGATCTCAGGGGATTTTGAATTTCCCTTTTGTTTGTCTTCCTTTCTGGGTATCATCCATCATTCCTAACCTCATGCTGCTTAGCAATAGTAACACTCATGGGAGTTGAAGAAAGGATTATAGCAGCATAAAATGGGGAGCTAATTAGAGCTTGTTTCAAAATCAGAATCTAGCTTGAGATAATTGCATATTATCTGGTGATTTAAAAACCCGAGATCTACTGTATTTAGATCAACTAAAATATGCATAAAAGCTTTCTTTTCAAAATAAAGCATTTGTAACAACAGGGAGATTACTTCTTATCATCCCTTGGGAACACAAATCGGAAAAACCTCAGTATGGTTTAGTGTTGTTATGATATTAACAGAGAGATCGGGGAGTGCTGGCAAAGCCAGGTGTCCCTTGTATTTTTATTTATTCCTGTAACATTTTCCAGTACAGGAGCTGCTGGGTGGGCAGGTAGTTAACTGTGTGCTGGGTGGATCTTCCCATTTTCCTGATACCCTGGAGAATTCTGTCACGTTGGCTGCTCTGGGAGAAAGAAGGTAGGGAGGGAGCGTGTTTCAGGCTGGCAGCCCATATTCAGGCATACCATCCTGATGCACTTATGGGAAGAGCTCAGTAGCCTTGTGGTGGCAAAGAAGAAGTTCTTGCCTCCATCTCCTCATGTTTTATCGTCTTTTCTTGCGTTGTTCTGGTTGGTTTTGAGTGGGCAGAGCTGTCCAGTGGTGCTCCAGAGCACAGTTGGGATTAGCACAGGGAGAGCTGAATCCTTACACTGTGACATCACCAAAGTGATGTGTGCAGTGATGCTGACAGACCTTCCCAAATTGGAGCTGGTTCTTGTTGAATCAAAAAAACCAAGAGAGATGGTTTTGCAGTTATTTGCTGGCATTCCAGGTTAATAAAATTATATGACATGAAATGTTTGTGGTTAATATAGTCTGTGAAATGGAAGAGAAGGGAGATCACATGGCTCAGACAGCCGACTGCAGGAATTCCTTGCAGAGATGTTTTGTGTTTGATGTCCAGTTACTGAGTCTTGGACTTGGGAAAGTTGTGGCCTTTTGTGCTAGGTGCAAATGTGGTTTTAAAGTTCAGAGCTGAACAGCTACGTCAGCCAAGGAGTTACCTTCGTGCTTATCCCTGGAGCACCCTGGCACATCCTGGTGAAGTTTCCACGTTCTTTGTGTGTGGTTTGGGATTGGGCTCGGGAGCAGTTGTCCGTGGCTGTCTTGATTTCAAACCATAGGATATCAGTTGGCTCCTCATAGGGGCAGCTGTTGTAGTCTGTCTGTAACGTGTGTGATCATCTTCTGTGCCATTTCCGTGACATTTGGACCATGAAAACCTCCCTGGCAGCGTTTCTGGTATCAATAAAACCGGGAGAATCGCTGTCAAGGCACCTCGCTGGGACCTGGGAATGCAGCATGAAGTCAGTGCCTCAAGTTGATTCTGAGCACAGCGTTGGCTCTGATTCCTGGCCATCAGCTGGGCATTCCTGCTTCCTGCAGAGGCCTGTCCTGCCCAGGCTGCCCTCCACGGCCCTGCTGCTTTTCCATCAGCGATGCTTTGCAAATAGTCAGTATTTGTGGAGAAATTCCTCTCCTGGTTGTATTCTTCTCTGCCCATGGAACCACGCAGTGATTCAGTTTGCAGAAGGCAACTCAGTCCTCACTGTGGTCACGGCTTTCCTGTTAGAGAAGGGCTAAAGTAAAATACAAAATCAGGGAGTGAACACTGTTTTCTAGGCAGATACTCCTTGTGACTCAATTACAGTGTTCATGTTAATACAGCAAAGAGGAGACCTGTACTGGATTCTGAAGGCAAATTTAATTCACTCCAAAGTGCAGTTATGGACTCCTAGCATTCATTTTGGAGAAGCTACGCAGTCAAGTTGCAGCTTCGTTTTATTTCTGTCGTTAATTTGGGAATGTGGGTCCTTGACACTCACTCCCTCTTAAGTGTGAGATCCCCAAGCAAGGAGTTCAAGTGTGGCTCTGCAGCAGCACTGAGCCAGGCACAGCAATGCCTTATCCTTAAAGTCTTCCTTTTCAAAGAGCAGAATTAATAAATGAAAATATTTTTTAAGCTGTGTGAAAAAAAGAAACTTCCCTGACCATTATTGCCTCAGGCTTCTCAGGTAGTTCACAGAGTAGCAGTTGGCATGAGAGTTGCTAAAAAAGGGGTGTAGTTAGGGAGAGAAACCATGGCCATTGAGTAGTCGGGCTGTGTAAATTCCACCGTTGTTCATTTCGTTACTTATTACTTCATTTCATTAATTACCAGCATTTTCTTTCCCCTCTGCGTGCGCATTCAGAGACGCGCGGCCTCCCTTGCGGAGGGGGCCCACACCCCCTCCTCGCTGCCAACTGCAAACCACAGAGGGGCTGGGTGGAAAACAAGGAGCCGAGAGATTGGAAAGCCAAATTGCAAAATAACTGGAGCAGCACAGCCACACGAGCGAGGCCGTGGCTGTCGGGCTCCGGCGCGGGGAGGCCGAGCAGCCCCGGGCAGGGTCGGCAGCCAGGGCGACGGCCAGGATCTGTCCCCTGTGGGCTGGCAGCTGCACAGAGCTTGGAAAGGCTCTTCTCCAAAGAGAGCAGATAATTTTCTGTTGGGGATAGAAGGCTCTGGCAGCTGGCAGAAGTTCACGTTGGTCTTCTGGCTGCCGGTGGGAAAAGGAGGGGGCTGCAGGTCCAGCCCCCTGGCCACTGGTGGGGTGGAGATGGCCACGGTACCCTTGGCCCTCCCTGGGCAACAGCCCAAGTGCTGCTCAGCAAATTACCAAATGCTCCTCCACTGGATGAAAATTACCTTGCTTTCAATTCAAAGAACAGATAATGGGCTATTTTGCTCCCAAAATACTGGGAAAAAGGTGTGTGAGCACCAAATGTGCAGGTTGTTATTTCCATCTTATAATGGGGATGAAACTCCTCTCCACCCAGCAGCTCTGAAACAGGGAGATAAACAGCCTGTTCTGATTATAGAGTTACATATTGCTTGATAGCAAATAATTCCCAAGAAGAAAAAACAGAATATTACCAGAAAATTAATGTCTTCTAAGTTACCTTCTAGCCTGTTCTTTACATTAGGGTGTGAGAGAAACTTATGAATTTGTCTCACCTCATTTGATGTGTGTTGGAGGGTTTTTTAACTAGCCAACAATCTTCCAGAGAAACAGCAAATGAAAGAATCCAGTGATTATTTTAAATCTGATGAGAAATGCAACTTGCATTGAAAACAAAGCAAAGTGGATTTGAGATCAAATTTAAATAAAAGTGAAAAGAGGAAGATAGCCAATTAAAAAGCCAATGAAAGGAGAAAATACAATTACAACAAGAAATGTGAAAAAGGCCTGATAGTACATGTTCAGTATTTGTACTTGTCAAAGATGTTGCTGATGGCAGCTTATCACAGAATCACAGAAGGGTTTGGGTTGGGAGGAACTTTAAAGCTCACCCAGTGCCACCCCCTGCCATGGGCAGGGACACCTTCCACTATCCCAGGTTGCTCCAAGCCCCATCCAGCCTGGCCTCGGGCACTTCCAGGGATCCAGGGGCAGCCACAGCTTCTCTGGGCCCCCTGTGCCAGGGCCTCCCCACCCTCACAGGGAAGAATTTCTTCCCAGTATCCCATCTATCCCTGCCCTCTGGCAGTGGGAAGCCATTCCTCCATTGTTCTGTCCCTCCATGCCCTTGTAAAAGCATCCTTCTCTGTCTTCTGGCATGGATGGTCCCTTCTGGTCTCATCTCCAGAGCCATCTCCCCTTTCCTTGCTGCTTTCCGAGGGATCCTGGGATGGGTTCCCACACGAAGGAGGTGTGGGATTGACCACGGTGTAACCACAGCTGTGGTTAGTGTTTGTTTCTCTGGTTTACCCCTCTGGAACTTGGGTCCTAAAAATAGTGCAAGTTTGAACTGGCAGATGTTTCATTTGTCCTTTACGAGAGGACCAAAATTAGCCTCTCATTTGGCACCTAAATAAAGCAACTTAACTGCCTTTATGCGAACTTTGCAATTACTGTCTATTGAAGTTGCAACATTTTGTTGTGTTTGATGGGGAAGGGCATTATATAAGCAACACCAGCACCTAAAAAGTCACCAGACCTTGAAAGAGAGAGGACGAACGTGAACGAGCCCAACTGGGTTTTCTGGGGGGGTCTCATTTGGGTGGTTGGTTTTTTTTTTTTTACTTTTTCTGATCCAAGACAGGTGTTTTCCCTAATGATGGTTTCATTTAAAAAAAAAAAAAAAAAAAAGGAGGGGGGCAAAAGTACCTTGGAAATGCTCAGAGAGCTGTCTATTGTAAAGGTAAAAACATTAATAAAAGGACAGCAGTGGTTTCTCTAATTTTCAGAGAAAAATCTGCACAGAATGCCTGAAGCTGGGTTAGCAGTGGGACTCCCCAGGGGCAACAGAAAGATGTTATAATCAATTACCACATCATAACACTGATGTATGATAATTACTGAGTGTTCCTCCTGAGATAGTGCAGCATTTGGCTGGGATGCGGCTCTTTCATGGTCCACTGCCTGATTAATATGCAAATAATAGGCTGATTGCATGATGAATGCAGAAAATGAGTTCGCTGATAACGTGAGCACCGAAGCGGGAAGATGATAAATTACTTTTACTGACTGTCCTACATTAAGTACCCTTTCTCAACAATTTTATCACAAATTAAGTAAAGCAGTATGGAGAGATTATGAGGATGTGTAAAATAATGTACCTTAATAGCTTTTATAATATTGTTGCGTACAATGTAAATGTCATTTGGTTTCAGCACTTCTCCCCAGCACTCCTCCAAAAAGGAGGGTCTTTAGGGCAGCACTGCTCAGGGTCACTCTGTTTCTCCAAGATGAAGAACAGCCCCGCGTGCTGAGGGTGGGAGATGGGACTCCTCTGTTGGGAAGGAAGGAAGGAAGGAGGGCGGTCATTAGCCTGGGATCCATCCCGCGTGGATATTGCCCGTGGCGAGGGAACGTCCACATTGTTTAGCGGGGGAGATCTCTCTAAATGCAGCGCACAGTGCACATATGCATCCTGCTGCAGGCTCTGCTCTGGAGCAGACACGAGGTTCAAATCTCAGAGGAGGGTGTAGAAATACCTTCACACTCAGGCTCCTGACGCAGGAGGACAACAAACAGTCGTAAAATCAGTGCCACGTTCACGCAAGTTAGTTTAACACATCACATCACAAGGTCAGCAAGCCAACAAAGACACCCCAAACTGCAGCAGAACCTCCTCGTGGAGGCTCTCGCTCTGTTTTCCAAAAGATATTGTGCACGCGTTTGTCTTGATTATACTAAAAATATAACACTGTGGGGTTGTGGCATCTTGATTGATTGCTTCTATGACATATTTGTTTTAGCATTCAGAAAATCCTTAATAAAGCTTCTGCACACAAGCTGGTTTAATAATAAGGTTATTGAAAATATTTTCCAGCAGTTATTTCTAAATATTGATTTCTAGCTAAGTTACGGAAACACAGAAAGATCTGAATATTAAGTAAAGGTTGGCAGAGTAGAGCAGTGTCTTTTAAAGCAGCCATGATTCTGCCATTAATCACCTAATTTAAAATATGGTGTATTTTTGGAAAGGGTTTTTTAATTGGTTAAGGGTGATTTGTAAAACCAAAAAATTATCATTTACTCTTCAATGCCAAGATCTTTTTGGATCTTTGGATCTTTGGATTCTTTTGGTTCAAGAATCATAGAATCATAGGATGATTTGGGTCTGTTGGTGTGGCCTGGGCAATGCTCTGATGTTTTCAACTGTGTGTCTAAATCTAGCTAAAAAATTCTTAAGTTTCCCCTTTTTTTTTTCTGCGTTTTATTGTAAAGTAGTGCTTAGGGTTACAGAGGCCTCATCTTCCCCCCAGACCATTGCAGAAAAGTCCCTTAATTCTTCTCCTTTGAGGGTTTTCTCCTGGGGTGTGGTTGTGTCAGGGCTTGGTGTCTGCTCCAAAGTCAGGTCTCAGGACAGATTTCACTCAAATTCATTGACTCCAGTTGTATCTTCCTGCGCAAGATTCCAGACATCCTTCAGAGCAATCTGCACTCCCCAGTCCTCCTAACTCGGAAGTCTGATGGTTTCGGTTTACGTAGCCTTAAAATAGGTCTTGGTGTAGCTTTGGGCACAACAGTGGGATTTCTAAGACTGAGGCGTTTGTGGCTGCGGGTTTGTTGAAGGAGGAATTGGTTGCCCAACTTCTCCAAGTACTTTTAAACATCCAGCTGTAAATCTCTCCTCATGAGTCTATCACCAGCTCCCGTCTTACATGCTCTTTTCTCAACTTCAGCTGGTTTCTCCAGCTCCTTCTGCTTTCCAGAGCAGCTGAAAACACATTTTTTTTAATAGAGGCACCAAGCTAATACAATTATTGAAAATACAACTTAAATTGCAGCAATACCGTGTAATCCTTCAGCAGTACTCAAAAGCAGGGTTTTTTTCAGGTAATTCTAACATCTACCCTGATTATTCAGTTTTATGTGCTCCTGACACTTAACAGATACTCATATGCAGAGTGGGAACCTTTATTTTTATATTGCCTCAGTAATTCCAGAGTTAAGCAAAGCTGGTTCCTCCCCTTTCCGTGCAGACACACATACATCTGCATGCTTTCCTAAAGGGGTTTTTCCTTTGATCCCTCCCCCCATCCACATAAAATTTCCCTCTGAGCCAACACCCAAAATAACATTTTCCCCAAAGTTACAATATTTATGAAGCAAACAAACAAACACATTCTCCACAGTCAGAGTGGTGGTAACTCCAGCGAGTGCTTACAGCTCTAACTGCACGTACCTACGTATTTGACATCATTATAGATGCAAACTGCAGGGAGCTTTGTGCACTCCCTACATAGAACTGGGGGAGTTTATAAGTGTAGGGAGGATCATATTTTCATGAGCCACATTAATTTGCAAATTGTGACTAGGCAAGGTTCACTCAGTCAGAGTAAATCCACCAAAAGCGCTACCTGGGAGAAGGCACTTTCACGCATATTTTCTTTAATTAGTCAGAAGAGGGATGTGTTGCAGTGCTCTCCCACAAGTGCTGCTCAGCTTTATTACGTAGTTCAGGCTTGTGCTGCACCCACTGCTAGTGAGAACAGTTGCTATTATGGTGCTTTAAAAGATTAACTTTAGAATTCTAATTCTTCTCATCCCTGGAAGTGTCCAAGGCCGGGTTGGATGGGGCTTGGAGCAACCTGTCATAGTGGAAGGTGTCCCTGCGCATGGCCGGGGGTGAAAACAGATGAGGTTTAAGGTCCCTCCCAAGTCAAATCGTTCTGTGATTCTCTGATAAGACCCTGCAAACGCAGCCATGGCTAAAGGTAAAATCAAATAGGAGGTTGGAGGGAAGAAATCTCTTCCCTGAAATTTTCACACCCTGGGAAATGGAATATCAAGGGCTGTCCTGGGGATGTTGATCAGCTGTGTGTGATCAGGCCCTGATTCTCAGGGCAGCATTCACCCGGTTTTGGTCTACAAATTGGATAGAATGGGCAGCCTCATCATCCAGGAAAACAGAAACTAATCCAGTCCCAGTGTGAGACACTTTGATCTCAGGCAACCTGCCAGGCCTGTTGTTGTCCATTAACTCATCTGCACGAAGAGGTAAATGCAGCCCTGAAGTAGCAAATGCTCTTTTAAGAGGTTGCTGAGAAATCTCCTGTCCACGTTTGTCTGCTTTCATCTTCCCCACTGGTGTGCCGGTTTGGGAGCGAGCAGAGCCCGGGATGCTCCCGGCTCCCGCGGGATGTGCCCGTTCCCCCAGTTCCTCAGGAAGCAACTTTGACTAGTTTGGCACAAACCTGCAGCCCGAGCTTTGGACAGTGGGAAAAGTGGTGCATCAAAGCAAGCGCCAGTGAAGTCATGTTTGGGTTCTCATCAGAATGTCACAGAGTACCCTGTCATTTTGTTTTAGCAACTTGTCCTTCCAAATGCGCAGTTCGCCTTATGGCATGCCAGCAGTAAAAATGTCACTTACAATAATTACTTTTTGGTGAAAATGCTTGCTGACTTCCTACCTTCAAGCTGTTTTTTACACAGTGGGGAGATAATAAGAAATGACTTTATCCTGACTGCTCAAATGAACACTAAATGGAATTTAGGTTATTATTACTGCAGATAGAGGACTGTGTATTGAAATTTAAATAGTGGATCAGATAAACTACAGAGATTTGTCTCTGAAAATTATAGTGGATCCGTTTTTTCAATCCACTTCGCTCTGAAACTTAAGGCAGCTGTTGTCTGCCTACTGTCTTTAGAATATAATATTTTTCATAATCCTTTTAGAGGCCCCTGAATACCTTCTGTGTTTTGCATGGTCTTCCTCAGCTTGGCCATATTCTGTACCTCGTTCCCCGTGAGTCCTTTTGCAGTTTATTAGCTCAGCCTGTGTTAGCAGCAGAGGTTGGACAGGTTATTCTCCCAGCAGCTCCAGGAGTCCAGGCTGTCTCTGTGGATGGGCAGGTGTGCTGGGAGGACAGGCTGAGAGCGCTGCGCTTGTGGTTTCTGCTCACAAATTCACATGCTCTCGTTTCAAATCTTTGCACTTCGGATTTACAAGTGGCTGTAAAGGCAGTTTGCTGTCAGAGGTGAGGCAAGGTCTGAGCAGAAGCAGCCAACCTGCAGCTCTCAAAATGCATACGAGAAGTTGCAGTGGAGGAACGTGTCCGTGCTGGCAGACGGGATGCCTCTGGGACTGCTGAAACCGGATCCGTGTCTCAACGCTGCTCCGTCATCTGATACCTCCTTGGAGGGGATACATCCGGCACTGGTGTCAGGTCCTGTAGATGTCTCAGGTTTTCTGGGGAGCTTGGAGCAGGTGGCACCTGCAGGTCTTTGCATCCGAGATGTCCTGAGCTTCAGAAGGAGCCTCCTGGTGAAGAGTGCTGTGGATCTGAGCTGTGCTTCAGCACAGAGGGGCCTGCTGGATGCATCCTGTGGCCTCGAGAAGAGTTCCTGGACATCACAGAAATGGTCCTTCTGGAGCAGTGCCCTGCAGTTGTAAATGTCCCTGCCTGCTGAGTTCCTGCCGACCTGGTGATGCTCGGGAGAGCTGCGGGAGAGGAGCCCTGCACAGCCTGTGGTTCCTTCCACACTGCAGGGACTCTGCCACAGGACCATGGCAGAAAACGAGCAGACCTTGCAGAGGGGTGTGTCAGGCTGAGACTGTGTTGGGGGAAGTGTTTTCAGGATGTTTGCAGGCTATCAGTGGGATAGGCAAGCAACTGAGGTCCCAGGATCCAGTACTGGGGACCTGACCCCTACATGGGGTGGGAAGTCTTGAAGAAGAATATGTGGAGTTCAGGAAAACCACCTGTAATCAATGAACCGAGACCAGAACTCTGATTTCAGACTTCCTCTTATTTTCCAAAACGTTGTCATGGCAGATGCTACGGGGAAGATGTAGGGGATGGATGGGACCAGAGCAGCATTTGGATTTATCCATTGTACCAAGGAATGCAAGACCACAAAAGATTTTCTGTGTTTGTGTAATTAAGGCAGGATTAGTTTGTTATGGTTCTCAACCAAGTTTGTGAAATACTCAAGCCCCAGACCTATTTGCTAAATTGTTTGCAAAGTTAGTTTAGTTTTTTACCAGATTGCTACTAAGGAGTGGGGAGGGGAAAGGGCAGGCTGTGATGATGTCCTGGGGGTTTGTTGCAGTAAGATGGTCATTCAAGCAGCAGTTTTATATTGAGAAGATAGTTTAAAAGAAAACCAGAAGGTATTTGCATAGTGTTGACTTTGTTTCCACTCATTTGTACATCTTCATTTTAGATTGTGCATCCCTCTCTAGCATTGTAGGGAAAAGCAGAAGGGAAGAATTTCCTGACTTAAGAATGAGTCCCGTGTGCTCTTCCAGGAGTGATGTGTTCCCAAGCAGGGGTCTGTGTGCTGGCAGACTGAATCAGGTGTATTTGTCTTTATGGGGACACATTTGCCTCCAGAGCCTGGAAGCTCCCCTTCAGTGCAGGGGCATGGCTCTGTCCCAGCTGTGTCATCAGCTCTGAATTAGCCAGTGTTGCTGTTTGGGTCTCTTCACGTCTTGGCCATGAATGGGGCCCAATTCCACTTGCCAAACATTTCAGCTTGCTGGCCCATTTCTGCAGACATCACTTCCAGTACTTGATTTGCATTTTTGATTATTGTTTTTCGTGCTGCGTATTTGAGTGTACTCCTTAAAATCGCTTGGAAAGGCTTAACTTCCCTATAGCCCAGACTATATTTTGAATTAATAATGTAAAAAGTGCTGGTAGAACCTTTGCCCTTTCATGAACTCAGTTTTACTTACCTCTTCAAAAGTTTGGATGATTTAAGTGCATTTATGCTGTCTTTGCATCTCTAATGGCATTTGTCAACACCAACCTGTAATTGTGCAGAAGTCACATGGGGTTTTGGGGTTTTTTGTCATTTAAACTGTCATGTCAAGCTGTGTCTTCATCACATGCAGGGTCTAATGGTGACCATCTTCCTGTAAAGTCCTTTTGGGGACACCCTGTTTTCCCCAGCCTCTGTAAAGCTCAGGGTACCACTGATGTCTTTGGCTACCTGAAGCTTAAAAATTCCCAGGTTCTGCAGTGACCTGGTCACTGGTGATGCTCTTGATCTCTCCAGCTCTTCCAGCACCTTATTTTTGAAGCTTTGGACCTTTTACTTCACATTTTTAATTGGATGCAGGCTGTTGGAAAGCAAACTGCGACACCCCTTTGGTATAGCAAAGTTTACCTGGAATTTATTGAAGTAATTTCATCAGTAAATGGTGGCCAGGGAGTTTGCAGGTTGTTCTGTAATGCAGTTTTATATTTATATTGACAAAATAGTCCCTTCCTCCTTAAACAAAAATGTGAAAACATCCGGTGAATATCACTTTTAAGAAACTGGATTGCTCTGAAGTTAGTGTTATTCTTCAGAGCAGTCTGGGCTTAAAAAAGCAGAGCAGGTTTTAAAGAAATAAGTTTTCAATTTATTGTTTTCATTGGAAATGTTCAATTGCCGCTTTGGAAATCTTAATGTATATTTTTCAGATACCCTGAATTTTTGTCTTTGTCTTGTGAGGAACTTGAGAGAAATGAATACAGACAAATTATTTCATAAAACATGCGAAATGGCTGTGGATTGACAGTTAAATCTGGAATAGTGAATACAGTCAATTTTCCCCTTTGTTCTGTCAGCAGTCACTTGTACTCTAAATGTCTATTTAATTTTTTAAGTAGATTAACAGGAAATGTTTGCATTATTTGATTATTGAATTTACTTTCCCAAATAATGGATCTTTTCCTCAAATATTTATGTGATCTTGAAAATGTTTTTCCAGAAGGGAAAAATGCTAAAAATGAATGGGGAACATGCTTTGAGTTATTTGTAGTACATGTACATAATGCCTCGCCTGAAATCACTGTACACTTGCCTTTTGGTGGGGAAAAAAAGCAGTTTGTCATCTGTACTGCCTTCCAAAATTAGATTCAGATAATCTCACCTTTTGGAGTAAATGAGCAGCAGATTGGTCTTAAAAATGAAATTCAAGTAAGCTCTTGGTAAGTCATATAAAAAATAAATAAGCTAATATGTGAGCAACAGAGAACATCTCGGTGATAGATGATAACACATATTACCTTTGTTGTGTTCGTAATTAGGCTGGGCAGGGAAAGGAGAGGGAGAAGGAGGCATTAGGAAATGCTTTTGTTTAGTCCTGTATGGTTGGGTTTGGTTTGGTTTTGGGTTTGTTTTTTTTTTTTTATTTTGTCTCTTTTTTTCCCCTGTGCTCCGTGTGTGCATGTGGCTCGCCGTGCACGGATGAGGAATTGTATAGGAAATTTGCAGCTGCTCTAGTTATTCAGTAAGATTTGTATAAGCTGGCACAAGGGACAAAATTAGAGGGAAGTTGAAGGAGTGCCGTGCAGTTTATTAGCTAGGCAGCCATAATTTTGACCTTGCTGTAGGTTAAAGGACACAGACCTGAGAAGAAATCTGTTTATCATGTAGGGAATTCATGCCATCCCTGACAGTGTACAGTGAACAAGATGGATGATCTGCCAAATTGGTCCCTCGCATGGGTGAATCAGGGCAAATTTACAGTACGATTCCTTTGCTGCTCCTGATATAGAAATATCATTTCCTGGGGTTTCTATTCGCTTGTATGATGACCCAGGGTGAGCAGAGAAAAGAAATAGGATTTGTAGGATCCCCTTTACCTTAAAGATTTACATGCACCTCACTTTCCCTTACGTCTGCCTCTTTTGCATCTCTATAAAGCACTAAGGAAAAAGTCGGATTTTTAGGCTGGAGAGAGCAACTCCAAGTGAGTGTGTCAGGGGAGCTCTTGAAGGCAGCACAGGAAATCTCCCAGTGCCTTGAACCACCACCATTACCCTCTGCAGTCTGCTCCATTTGGGCCTGACTTTTCCTTTGGTAATATTTCCCTTGAGCATTTGGGATCTGTTTCCACCCTACACAGGCTGCATGCTCTGGGATGATTTGGCAATATTCTGGATAACAAACTCAAAAACCAGAGAGGTTTGCTGGTGGCCGTTGTCCGGTGGGACCTGAGAACCCTCGGTGGTGGCACCGCGGGGCTCCGAAAGCCCCGGGCTCTGCTGGAGGGACTGGGTTTGAGGGGGTCTGGCCTCCTCCTTGTGCAGCTGAGAGCTCTGTCAGCTTCCTCCCGACAGCTGGGGCCAAACCCACGGGTGTATGAGGCTGGAATCCATGTCATGAACCCTGGCACGTAATGGGTGGGAGACAGCAGGGAGGAGGAAGCAGCCCCACAGAAATGGGAAAAAATGTGGATGGAGAAATGGCCTGTTCTCCTTATCTCCTGAATTATTCTTGTAAACCACGTTGGCTATGTGTTGTTTCTTTAAAAAGGGTTCAGCCTGTACCCTCAGATGTCTGGAATCTCTGAATGAGCTCAGTCAGTACATTCTGTGAGAGATAAATTTATTGGGGGAAAACAACATTTTGTACAGAACCTATTGTTGTTGGCAAATTAAAAGAGTGGGAAAGCTTTCTTTCAAACCAAGTGTCACTGTAACAGATTTGGGTGTCTCCTGATCCACTCACTATCTTTATATTGGATTCTCAAACGCTTTAATTAATACAACATAATTACAAACTGTATTTTAATCTTGTTATTTCTGGACAAAGGGAATTGCAAAAATCTGATGCGTGTGATAAGAAACAAAGTGAAATCAATAACACTCTCAAGATAGAGAGTTGTATCAGTTGTAGAAAATCATTCATTGACAGAACGAAATAGTGGCTGAGTGAGTTTCCTACAAGTCACAGAAGGAGGTTTAAACCAGTCTAGAATGGTAGCTTTAAAACCATCCTTACATAAAAATGTTGTGGCAAGCAAAACTCAGATTTCCTGACCAAGGAAATTGCGTGCAAACTTACAGACTATTGCACTTCAGTTTTTCTTGATTTTTATTTGTATTTGTACATCTTGTCTTTATAAGAAATCAGAGATGACTCAAGATAAAATTAGAAAATAATTCTTGTTTTTAAAAAGAGGCTTTTTAGTACCCAAGTCATAGCAAGTAGCATTTTGCATACTTAGGCATTTCTTTAAGTAGGTAGAATATAAATGAGGAGGAAAGTTAAATATCCTGCAATCAAAACATTACAATTATGCTAAAGTGGGGACTTTTTTCTCTGTTTTTAATTACAGAAAGTACTCCAAAGACTTCTGCCAGTTGCAGTCCTGCTCCTGAATCTCCCATGAGTTCCAGTGAATCAGTGAAAAGCCTGACTGAATTGGTACAGCAGCCCTGTCCCACCATAGAGACGAGTAAGGACGGCAAATCCCAGGAATCCAGCGAGCCACCTGCGTCCGAATCCCAATCCACGACCCCTCTGCCACTCTCGGGCCACTCAGCACTCAGCATCCAAGAACTGGTGGCCATGTCCCCTGAGCTGGACACCTACGGCATCACCAAGAGGGTCAAGGAAGTGCTCACGGACAACAATCTTGGTAAATCGCTTTATCCTCATTTCTTCACCGAAATAATCTCTAGGTGTTCATGCTTTTATTGTTAGCCACGGTAGATGCATATGAGAATACTTGGGTTTGGCTCTGGCCTAAGCTTTCTTTTGCTAAAAAGGTTCCTAATCTTTTTAAACTGGTAGAAAACTCCTTTCAGATTGTCACGCTCTACTTCAAATGTCATCGCACCCTTGCTCTTCCTAAGCTCTGCTCCTGGCTCAGCAGCCAGGTACTGCTCCCAGCTCCCAAAACAGAGTCCAGCAGGCTGTCAGGAGCCCAGGAACCCCAGAGCCAGTGAGATCTCCCCTTGGGAAAGGCTGTTTTCCCCACACTTACAAATTCCAGGCCATTTTGGGTGAAGCAGAGGAGCCCAGCGTGGCTGGAGAGGGAGGTGCATCACAAGCAGGAGCACAGTGTCCCTGCAGAGCTGGGAGGGGAAATCCAGACTCAGCTGAGGTTTAGATGAGCCTGAGATAAGTGTACAGGGCCACTCGGTTATTCTGCTTAGAAATGTGCAAAGCTGAGGCTGCTTTTGCCTACAGATGGGTTTTTGGCTGTTGAATTCGGCATCATGACTGTTATTTGGAATAGTCACAGGGAATAACCTGATGGGAGTATGGGAAATCCACATTAATACTGTCACTATGCCTCTAAATCACTGGTTCTTCATGTCTTCAACCCTTGCTTCCCTCACAAGGCTTTGGGAAATGTTTATGGGATCCTTTGAGGTCTGTGGCAGGAGGGCAGAAAGGCTGTCCCAGTGTTACCTGCTCCTGCTTCTGGGTCTTAGCAAGGAATTCATCCCACCTGCATTAGGTGTTCAGAGGAATGTCTGGTGCTCTCCAAAAGTACCAGTTTCCCTTCCTTACCACAAACAGGACCAAAAGTTTAGATTTTGGACTGATGATGTTACTTATGTGAGAAGAATTTTATCCATATCATCTGAACATGATGACTGTAAAAGTAAAAATTCCTCTGTTTTAGTGTGTGAGGAAGCCTTTTTTCATCTAGACACAGAATAATGTGTTATTGTCTTAAGATTTTTTTAAGGGGGAAAAATACTGGGATGGGGGAGGTCCCAAGTTCTCATTTCACATAATTTGGGGTAAAAAAAAGGAAATGGCCCTGATCATTGACATACCCTGAATGAGATTGTGTTCCACTGAGCCCAGCAGAATTCCGTGCCCATGCATTTGGCTTGGGCAGATGGTGGTTGCTTGTTCAGTGGAGATAACGTAGAGATAAAGCCCCAAATCATGGTAAGGGTTTGCAGGTCCAAGCCCCTGGTTTTTGGGCAAAATTCTATGGAGTGCTGTACCTGCTCTGGTGTTCCAGAGAGGTTTGGAAAAAAAAAAGTATTTTTGTTTACATTTGCTTTGATGCCATTTTTACTTAGTCTTTTTTATTTCCCATGATTTTTGTTTTCCTACAGTGTGGCTGACAAGCCTAAAAAGCAGCAGAAGAGCCAGGAAATGTGCCCCAAACTCTGCATTAGGTGTGGAACCAGTTTCAATGTCTCCTTTTGTGCCCTCAGTGTGCTAGTGCACCAGGATTTCTGGTGCACGGGTTTCTCTGGTTTAGGCCCCTGGGCCTTGTGAGCCTGTCACAGGCAGCTGGTGGTGGCTGAGGTGTCCCAGTGTCACCAGCCAGTAAAGACCACTGTTGTCCAAAACAGTTCAGACTGAGCTGGGCGGGTCTCTCCTCCCGTCACCAGGCGGGGGAATGGCTTCAAAGTGAAACAGAGCAGGTTCAGATGGGATATTAGGAAGGAATTCTTCCCTGTGAGGGTGGGGAGGTCCCAGCACAGGATGCCCAGAGAAGCTGTGGCTGCATCATCCCTGGAAGTGTCCAGGTTGGACAGGGCGTGGAGCAGTCTGGGATAGTGGAAGGTGTTCCTTTCACTAAGAGTTGGAACTGGGTGAGCTTTAAGATCCCTTCCAGCCCAAACCATTGTCTGATGGTTCTGTGGCTTCAGCAGACAGCACTGGCAGTGTTCACACTGAGATGCTGCTGATGTTCTGAGCCCCAAATGTCAGAGCATCCTCAGTGATTCCCTGCTGGGCTGCATGAACTCACAGAGGGAAGCAGATGCACTCAGCTGTTTGAGGTTTGAGGATAGGGGGAGTTTTGTAGGAAGGGTCAGGACTATCCACGAAACCAACACAGTTTTGTCCATTAGGATCTACATCAGTGGGAAGGGACATGAAGGATGGAGAGGAGGTCTAGGAAACCTGTGCTTAAAAATACTCTCGTTATTAATAGTGCTCTGATGAAGATGGAGCATGATACACCTGCTACCTCCCGAGGATGATTTCTGACACCTTCCCCCTTAGCTTGGGAGCCTTTCAGGTGTTTTATCCTGTCCTGCCATATCCTGACATAAAATAAGCAACACAAACATCTTTAGCTTTGTTCTTAACACCTAGAGAACATGATGTTACCTCCTTCCACGTTTGCATTTTTAATTTTTAGGCTGTAGTTTGAGGTTCATTTCCTTCAGCAGCACTGCCAGCGCTGCTCATTCCCAACCCTTTTGCAAATCTGTCCCCATACTGGTGTTCACGTGGCACACAATAACAGATTTTTAAAGTAGCTGTGTTATCTTGCTAGTAGCTGGCAGGTTTACAGGGAAATGGATGAGGCCTTGCTGATGTTTTTAAATACAAACAGGGAGCAGGTTACCCCAGTAATACATGTGATAAAAACATGAAGATAAAATTGATAAAATTGCCTCTGAATTACCTCTTTTGTCTGATTTTCCTGATATTGAGAGTAGCAGAAAATCACTCCTCAGGAACTTTAGTGAATTCTAAATGTAGGTTTCTGTTCAGTCCATAAGAACTCATTTCAGGGTTAGTTTTAGAGCTTATTAGCAGAGTTTCCTGTTAAGCCCTGTTCTCCTTTCCCCTCTCTGCCTCTCGTTATCTCAGCTGCTTCCTCTGAAAGCTGTGCAGACCCACCTGCCCCACACATCTGAGTGGGATGTTCTGCAGCTTCCGACTGGTCCCACATTCCCTCCTCTCCCCACACAGGCAAAAAAACCCCACCAGGGCAAAAGTCTTGGGATATTTTTAAAGAGAAGGAGGAGGGGAATCTTGGAGTTACAGGCAGGGGATGGGTCTACAGAGCAGGTATTTTCCATGAGCTGTTTGTGTCAGGATCAGGGAAGGCTGGGAAGGCAAGAGCTGGTGGTGTTTTGCTGGTGTGGGCTTGTCCTGCAGAGCTCATCCCCATTGTCCCTTAGGGATCTGTTGGTTGCCATTGGCTACGAGTGCTGGGATGCGAAGGGAGAGTGTTCTGTTGTGTGTTAGTGAGGGCACTCAAAAGCTGCAGATCAGACACAAGACCCTGAGGCCCAAATTTGGGGGTTATGGAAAGATCTTTGGGTTACCTTGAAATTCCATGATAGCAGCACTTGTGTCTTAAATCCTGGTGACTCAGATGACTCCAGGCTCTCTCCTGTACCAGAAGGTGGTATCAAGGCAGTTCAGCTGAGGAAGAACACTGAAGTGAAGGGGGTTAGAAAATCAGCTGTGTGGTTGGGTTTGAGCTGCACAGGCATTTTCCCCAGTCCTTGATGAGCTAGACCTTTCCCAGATAAAATCATTGTCAGCAATGCACATATGAACACTGTACACTGTAAAGCATTTGCAGATTCTACCCTGCCAGATGACAGCATTTTGTAAGAGAACTAAAATTAAATATTCTTAATTAGCAATACTGTAGAGATTGTAAAAAAAAATTGTATTGCAAATTCTGATTCTCTGTATTGGGTAAGACCCAGTTAGATCCCCACAGACAGTACAGCACAGAAATTCCATACATGTTTCTGTGAGGACATTTATATGGCCATTGCTGAAGGGGGAGGTTGCATTGCTCTTGGTTCACTGATTGCTGGAAATGTTTGGACTGCCCTTTTGGAGCAAAGCTGTGGCACTGCCTTCCTGCATCAGAGCTAAGTAGCCTCACTGCTCTCACTAGTTGCCTGCTTAGCTAGAAGTTCAGTTTATTTTTCCTCTCCTAATTTTATTTTTCGCACACTGTTTCACTGTAAGGTCCCGCTCCCCAAACGTGTCAAACTCCTCCCTTTATCCCAGGCAGACCCTGAGGATTAAACTAAAGCTCAATATTTACCCTTCTAGTGGGGGGCAGAGCATTTATTCTCCTAAATGTTTCTTCTGGGTTTTGAAGCAGTTCTGAAGTAAGAATAATTGAGGAATGATCTCGTGTTCTTTTCCGTGAGCGTCTCGGCTGAGCGAATTCATGCGGTTCTCAATTTCGCATTAGGTCAGCGTTTGTTCGGGGAGACAATCCTAGGGCTGACACAAGGCTCTGTCTCAGACCTGCTGGCTCGCCCCAAGCCCTGGCACAAGCTGAGCCTGAAGGGGAGGGAACCCTTTGTCCGCATGCAGCTGTGGCTCAACGATCCCAACAACGTGGAGAAGCTGATGGATATGAAGCGCATGGAGAAAAAAGGTAACCGCGAGCAGAGTGCTGACTCACGCCTTCCGCTCTTCCCGAGATCAGCCTGGCTTTGATAACCCTCCATAAATAGGGCAGAGGCAGCATTGATCCAGTGTTATGAAGGTTATGCAAAAGGACTTCATGACAGCTTTTTTGGAGCTTTTATTTGATGCTTGCTCAAGCAGATACATTCCAAAATAAAAAGAAAACAAGTACACAACAAAAAGCCAGCTCCAAACCCTAAATACTCACCAGCTGCTGGGGAATCTTTGCTGTTTTCTCCTATAGGTTAATTACTGAGGCCCTGGTGTATCACTGATAACTTGCCTTATCAAATGAGAAATGTGAGTTTGGGAGCTGGTTTTGGGTTGTTAGTTAATAGTGCTGCAGCTGGTCACAGATGTTGGGCTGGAAGAACTGTGCATTGATTCCTGGGAGAGCTCCTTGCCAGTCCTGCACTGATGGCTGCTGGGAGGAGAGAAAAATGCAGCCTTTATAAAAGGGTATTGCAGAATAATGATATTTGTAGCCTTTATAGGGAGGGGGAAGGTGATCATGTTAATACAATAAAATTTGTGTGTTACGCTCACATAAAACAGGGTCATGGGGATGGACCTGTGAGTGGTCTGAGTTCTTATTGGGTGTCTTAGTAGGGAGTACATCCTGCAAATTTATCCAGCTCTCTCCATTTTCCATTCCTCACTAAAGCCCAGTGGTTATTCAGAGCCCTGTTTTTAGTATGTTCGTGTGATTTTACAAGAGAGACTCGTGGGCTGCCATTATCAGCAGTTAACTAATTAATGATATATACATCTCTGGAGCTACCCCTTAATGATATTAGCACAGACATCATTAATCGTGTACACTGAAAGCTCTGCTGTTGACTGATGTTCTGAAAGCATTTACACATTTGATCAAGAACTTGGTGATTATATTTAAAATTGCAGTGAGGGAGCTTCTGGGAAAATTATAGTCTTGCAGGCTTTTAAGAAGAGATTCAAACCCCTGTCACAGTAACCAGTATAATATAAAGCAGTGCAGTATCTTAGCACAAATTGTGTGTGATCTTCCATGGGGAGTAAAATCCACTTGGGTTTCCCACTTACAACTGTAAACCAAAGGGAATCGTGAGGGGTTTTGCTGTATTAGAAACACGGCAGAAATAAAATTGTCAACTAGCTGGATTTTTATAGCCTCACAGAGAATATTGCCCATAATGCAGGAAAATAAAATAAAAATAATTTAAAAGTAGTACTGACAATATCCTTTCAAAACTATTTTCTAAACTGGATTCTTATCAAATGCTGAGCGATACATATGGTCTGTAGATGGCACCTGAATAGAGATAAGGCCATAAATCATTGAGGCTCTGCACTGAGCTCCTGAACTGTGCAAGTGCTGTCCTCAGAGCAGAGCAGTCTAAAGTGAATTCAGCCCTGTATTTTCTGTGAAATCCTTTCATGCAGGTAAGGATCCTGTGATTTAACCTTTTAAATTGCTCCAGAGCCACATTAAGAATTTAACTTTCCCTTCAGCTAATGTCAGTTAAAGAACAATGCGACTGGGTCTGCTTCCAGTGAAACATTATTATCAATTATTTCTCTGCCACATTTTATTAAGGGAGTAAATTAGGCATTATGATAAAGGTGAGCTGCATATCTCTTTTTTTTTTTTTCTGTTCCGCCAGTCTGAAGTTTGTGCTATAAATGTCCATTCTCAGAGGTTCTGAAAATTTGCAATGTACATTAACCACCCTCTTTGGAGGGAGCTGGGGGTTCATGCTCACTAGACTGAGACATTCTGCACACCTTTCCTGCCTTGCAGGAGTTCATTCCTCTCATAACCTCCGGGGTGCTGGGCTGCTGGAGCATCACACTCCTCACAGAACAGCACTGCTGTCAGGAGAAAATTCAATTCCCTTTATTTCCCCATTATTTCACTTTTTAATAATCTTGTTCAATACCGCATAAGATAAAAATTATATTAAAAGGGGCTCTGTTTTATCTCAGTGGGCAGCTGTGCAGTGGTGTCTCTGGCATCTGTAGCTGGGCACATGCTGGGGAGTCTTCCCACAGGGACACGTGGATGCTGGGGGGAAAAGGTGTAACTCAGTCAGTCTCAGACCCAGATCCAGACCTTTGCCCAAATTACAGCTGGGTTTCTTTTTTTTTTCATATGTCTCCTGAGAAGTGGAGACTGGTCACAGACAAAAATCAAACTTCTCCAAAAATAAAGTGTGTTTGCGACTCGGATTCCAGTTTGAGGCTTGCTGTCACTGCAAATGTGCTGAATGATCTCCTTATGTTGTCTACATGCAGCACATATGTTTAAAAATAAAAATTAAAATGGAAAAGCTTTTAAAAATGTCATCTAAGTTTCCAGAGACCAGCATTAAAACCTGAAGTCTGAGTCCTAGCTCAGCCTTTGGCCGAGTGGAAATTTGTCCTGATGATAGATTATCCTCCAGACAACAATTGCTCTGACAGAACAGTGGGACATCCTCCTCTTTATTTGTATCTTAATGAAATACTGCTTTTATATGATTTGTTCCATTCACGTGAGAGCAACCCAGCTCAGCCAGTGCACCTTTTGTGATCCCAGTGTGAGGCTACAGGAGCAGAGGAAGGAATGACATTTTTCCCAAGCTCTCACAGCTCCAGGCTGTCCTTTGCTGTTAAAGACAGGAGCTCTGCCCTATCAGAAATCCCATCCTTTGGAGAGCAGAGAAAGGGAGATGCAGCCCATCCTGATCCCTGGGTGTCTCGTGCTGACTCAGTCACCTCACCAAATTCCAGAAGCTCCAGCTGGAGGTAGTCTGAGCACCTTTCACATCTTCCATGCCACGTTCTGGTTTGTCTCATGGCCTCCTTGAAGGTGCTGCCCGTTGCTGAGGTGATGGATGTTGTCCTCCAGCCTCTTGGTTCTGCTGTGCAAGGAAACAAGGGAGCTTTGTCTGTAGTTTGCATGTCAATGCAGGTTGGAAATAACACCCAGGAAGGAGTTTTGAGATTAAACACCTTATAGCAATATGAGATTATCTTGCTGGAATGATTAATTCCGTGGTTGAGGGTTGTAACAGTTCCTTTAAGGCTGCAAAAATAAGGCCAATGAGTCACCTTGAAATAATGCAGATTTTTCGCAGTTTTACGTCTGGTTGGAACAACTTAAATAGGTGGATTTTTTAAAGGAAATTTATTTTGAAAAAGCACTTTGTTTTTTGTGGTTATTTCAAACGTGTGCAGGACTGTATCACGTCAGAGTGATGGATCACGAGCAGCTCACGTTGTGCTCCATATCAGTGATCTTACACAGTAGGCAATCCACAGGTAATCTGTCATCTTCAGGAAGAACAAAATGTGGGCCATGCAGATACCCCAAAGGTTACAGAGTGTGTTCAGAATTCACTTCCATGATAGTAAAGCCACAGTGCCAAAGGTTGCACTGGAGGCACCGTGGGGAGGGCAGGGTGCTGGGACCTCCTGGAGCCAGAAAACCCAGCCAGTCCTGGAGGGAGCCCTGCCAGGAGACATTGGCTGGGGTTTGAACACTGCAGTTTATTTGATTGCACTGAATTTTTATTCTTTGTGCAGCCTCAGCCTGAAGGCAGAGCTGTGGGGAGAGAAAAATTGAATTTTTAAAGAATTTGGTTGCTGACCAGTGTGACTGGCCCCAGAGTGGTCCCTGGCTCCGACCAGAGCCCCTGGCTCCTGGAGGTTTAATGCTTCCTGGATTGATGTCAGGCTGGTGCAGTCTGGAACTTAATAGCTGAGGTTATCAAATTGCAGCTCTTGAATACGTAAACTCTTAAATATCTAGAAGGTATTTAACAGGCCATTAAATATTTTATTGACAAGATTCATCTATATTTGCTGTTTTCAGCCCCCTCATTAGCAATGCTTGTGCATGATACTGCCAGGTGCAGTAAATCCCACCTCTCCATGCCCAGTGTAAATCAATCAAGTCAGTGACAGCCTTCTCTGGGACTTCTTCCTTGCAGAATTTGCCAGGATAATTCACTCCCAGTCGGGGAGGAAGATCAGTGGCAGGATCACAGGCTCCTGCCATCAGCCTCGCCGAGCCCATCAGTGCAGGGAGAGCTTTCTTAAAAGTGTCTGTGTTTTGGAAGGAGCTTTGTGTAGGGGAGGAGGGTGCTGGGGGCTGGTTTTCTTTCATAACCTGTCACTGCCACAGCAAAGAGCTGTGGGGAAAGGCAGCAAACGCCTGCCGGGTTGTTCAGCCCATCCCTGGGATCTCCGGGCTCCAGGCGCCATCGTGTGTTGGGGATGGCTTGGGAAGGCTGGGAATGCTGCAGCTCCACTTCCACAGTCACATATTCCTTAATGTAAGAGAGACCTCGTGTACACCTGAAGTGTTTTCACCACCAAACCCCTTTCAGTCAAAATGAGTTACAACTGTCCCAATCAGGGCCTTACGTGGGAGTTCACTCCTCTTGAAGGAGTGAATCTGAAACGAGTCGTGTGAACTGAACCCTGTCATTCGTGTCCCACGTTCATTGTAAAGGCAGAAAACTCTGGCAGATTTCCAGCTGATTTACCCTCTTTTCTTCTCTTTTTGCGTCTTGCATCCTCCCCACATTTGGCCTCTGGTGGTGCCCCATCCTTCCCGTCCCCTCCTAGCAGCCCATCCCTGCATCTCCCACCTGCCATCTCCGTGTTTATCCCGCAGCTCATGCATCCATTGATTTTGTGTTCGTATTCAGCCGGGGCTGATCCAATGTGCTTCTCTTCCAGCCTACATGAAACGGCGGCACAGCTCCGTCAGCGACAGCCAGTCCTGTGAGTCCTCATCCGCTGGCATCGACTACAGCCAGGGCGCCAGCCCCCAGCCCCAGCACCAGCTCAAGAAGCCCCGGGTGGTGCTGGCACCAGAGGAGAAAGAAGCTCTCAAACGAGCCTACCAGCAAAAGCCATACCCATCACCAAAAACCATTGAGGAACTCGCCACGCAGCTCAACTTGAAAACCAGCACCGTGATCAACTGGTTCCACAATTACAGGTGCGTGACCTGCTGGGAGCCCTGCTGCTGGGGGATGTGCTGGCTTGGCGTTGGCAGCGTGCTGCTGTGCCTCAGCACACCGTGCCCGGTGGTTGTGCAAAACAAGCAGCTTCGACAGCAGGGAGGTTCTCACTAACGCAGTGCTAATGCTCCAGACTAATTTTAAGTCATCCCTGAGGAGCAGCAATATTCACATATTGATGTAAGTAGTGCTTTTAAACAGAAAGTCTGGCTTTTGGGGTGGGCGTGGATGTAGAGATGTCCACTGATGAATATTTATGAACCCACTGCAGTAAGCCAGGCTGCTCTGTCTGACTCACATGTGCACGCGCACAGACACGTGTCGGGATGTGTGGTGGGTGTTGTCCCTGGGTCACTGGGTGGGGGGTTCTTGGAAATGTCCTTTGCTGGATGGCATCAGAATTGCCCTGCTTTCATTGTGTCATTTTCCTGCATCAGAAGAAAAAGAGGATTTTCTTTTAGGCCTTGAGACACCGAGCCCTTAAAATAGGCACAGTGTTTGTGCTGTGTTTCTGGGAAGCTTCGTGGAGTCCTGAAGGACAGAGAACCAATAACCCTGAAGTCAGATGTGCCCACAGAGAGGGATTTCTTACAAGGGCCTGGAGTGCCAACACAAGGGGGAATGGCTTTAAACAGCCAGAGGGCAGGGTTAGATGGGATATCGGGAAGAAATTCTTCCCTGTGAGGGTGGGGAGGCCCTGGCACAGGGTGCCCAGACAAGCTGTGGCTGCCCCATCCCTGGAAGTGTCCAAGGCCAGGGTGGAGCAACCTGGGATAGTGGAAGGTGTCTCTGCCCATGGCAAGGGGTAGAACAAGGTGAGTTTTCAGGTCCCTTTGAACCCAAACCATTCCACAATTCTGTGGTTTATTTCATTGTTATGATTGAATCATCG
Source organism: Callaeas wilsoni (assembly GCA_013398955.1). NCBI lineage: Eukaryota > Metazoa > Chordata > Aves > Passeriformes > Callaeidae > Callaeas > Callaeas wilsoni. The sequence goes on along the minus strand of VWPU01016982.1, from coordinate 47,863 downwards.
AGTCCCACTGAAATTAAATGTTGGTCTGTTCAGTTCCTTTCTCATTTGAGGAGGAACCTTCTCCACATTTGAACCTCTGAAGCAGATTTTGGCCTAGAGACAGCAATAAAAAAGAGACAAGGCTGGAATAGCACATAAGAATTACAAGGATTTGAATAAACATATTGTCAACTGTTCTTGGGATTGGGAATCTTAATTAATGCAGCAGACTTTTCTCCAAGAAATTTGTGCTAATGAATATTGAACAGGTACAGTTAAGCTACCAGATTTAATACTATTCTGCTCCTTCACTCGGAGCCAGTAATGTTCCTAATTAGTCCAGATTGCTAAACTTGTTTGTTTTTAAAAACTGCTAACATTTAAAGGGTAGTTTTTCACTTTGGCCCTTCTCAGCTTTTACCGGGGAAGTTGCTGAAGCAAAAGCAGCAGAGTTTAATGAGCTATCTCAGAAATACTGTGCACAATAGTTAAATAATGTTTATAGTAAACAATACAAAATTTTAAAAAACAAGTAATCATATTTGCACTGAATTTCACTGCCTCCAATTCAGTACAGATGCAGCCTCTTTTCACCGCTCAGAGTTCTCCAAATGCAGGCCTCTTCCAATTCCCACTTCCAGGCAATTATACACAAGTTGGAGGGATGCCTATGAAAATATGTTCCCTTCGGCCTGACAGCAAAATGTGCTGTTCTCACTTGGGCAGACGAGTGCGGGAGCTCTGGTGGCAGGTGTCACCTCCCTCATTATCACGAGATCTCTGCCTGGGCGTGCGGCGAGAAGGCGCCAGCAGCCCGCAGTGATCGGCGCCTTCAGCCCCACCTTCCCGGGGAGTAGGTGCTGACAGCTGGACACGAAATAAAACCCTACAAACAGGGCACTGTGGGCTGGGGGCAGCACAAGGCTGAGCATTGAGTGATCTGGGCCTGCTCCCAGATGTGCTGCTGGGACTCCAGGGCTTTCAAAAGCTGTTTCAAGCCTGTTTGGAGCCCTGTGTGCTCTGAGCGCTGAAAAAACCAAAACACAAACCTATTTTTTTTCCCTTTGACAGTAACTTTCTTAGCTGTCATGCATGATTTTCTCTTAAATCATTTGTAGGATGTTGCAGAAGAGGGACAGGTTCCATGTTCTGTGAGGAGAGCAGGGTATGACTGTTCTGCAGCTTCTATAAGAAACAGGTGGTCTTTCTTTCAGTCTTCTCCAGGCCACACTTAACTTTATTTATCTCTTTTATACTATCCCTCAGCCATTTCTTTTCCAAACTGAAGAGTTTTTATACAGAAGCAATTCCACATCTCAGACCATCTGCTTGTGCTTTAATACTAATTTTTCCATAAAGTAGCTTCAGATAAGGGAGGGCACAGATTTGGACAAGTTTGTCTTGCTGTCTCTTGGGAATCCTGTTGCAGTGATGCTTTTCCTATTGGATTCAGCCCAGATCTCACTTTCCAAAGGTGGTTGCTACAGCAGGATCTACCTTTATATCCACCAGATGGAAAGTCAGCATTAGCATTTATTTCCTGCAGCAAAAAGAAACGCTGAAAAAAATATCCTCAGCAGGCAAAGAAATAATTCACTTCAGAATATAAATGGGTATAAAGGATTTTGACATGTCTGCAAACTTCTCCAAGTCTGTGGCTTTGCATTCATACCTGTCACAGAGCTCTCAGAATATACAATAAATATCCCTTATTTTGCACTAATGAAACATATACAGGACACATTAGAGTTTGAGGCTCTGACATCTTAAGAATGGTTCAAAAAAGCAGGAGGTAGGAATTTCTGTCCCACTTCACCTGTGGAAACTGGCACATAAACTCAGTAAGGCCACGGAGGTGATACGACAGATGCATCAGGAATGAAACCAGACTTTCTGGAATTGTAATCCAGCAGCACTCTTGGACCCTAAATTCAGAGTGTATTTTTCAATGAACTCTGTGTTGTGCTGGTTTTGATGTTGTGTGAAGGCTCATCCAGGGAGCTGCAGCAAACGCCCAGGAGCTCTCTCATGTTTTGAGTTCCACTGGTGAAAGCCAACAGGGTGTGTGGATGTCAAGGCCAGCACCTTCTCCAAGAGGAATGGTCTCTGGAATTCTCTAGCTGCTGTCACCAGTTCTTCTTTGCCGTAAGGATTTAATTACTGCATTAATCAGGAGCCAGACCAGATTCCAGAAGCAATATATTGGGTGTGAATTCCAGGGCTTTCCACAGACACAGGTTTGATGTTTGTAGGGCTGTGGTCAGATTCTCGGCGAGGATGTCATCATTCAGTACCTGCTGGAGCTGAGGTATTTTAAATGCCATGCAGGCACAGAGCTCTTACCAGCCTCCTCTGCCGACCTGGGGAGTGTTACAGAAGCGCCGTGTTCTGGATCAATGTCCATGCAGGGAGATTTTAGGCATAAATAGAGCCTGATAATCGATGTTGCAGGATGCGTGCAGTTAATGGTAATAGAAAATTAATGTTAGCACCTGTGGTCTTCCGTTAGGTGAATAATATTCTCCTAGGGAAAATTACAGACCCCTTAAATCCTTCTAAAATGTGGAGTCAGCGAGTACTGCTGAAATACTCTGTTGCATTTCAAGTGAGTCAATAAGATCATTAGCTTCAAAAGCAGTATTCAGGTGGTGTTCTCCATTTAGCCGAATGTTTTTCCATTGTGTGCTGTCTTCCATAGCACAGTTAAGGAAAAATTGAAAATCCTTACAGCCATCAGTGCTGGGACAGCGTTTCACTTGTGGTCTGCAGGCCCCTTGGCAGCTCCCCGTGGCTGAAACCAAGAGTTTTTTATCTTCACTCTGAAAGATAGTACATTCTGGTAAATTTTCCCCAGACCTGTGGTCCCATCCCTGACCCCGGATCATTGAGGCTCCCTCTTGGTTATAAATTAGGACTTAAACGGTGTTCATCACTTCTCCCATGGGTGGAGCAGGACAGAGAAAGGGTTAGCCCCGACTCTTAAGGTTTTTCCATAAACTTTTCTGTACTTGTGAGGATTTTGGGAACTCCTAAACACAGAAGGAAGAGGGAGGAAGGCCCGAGTTAAACGGCAGAGGTGGTGTGTTTGGAGTATCCTTCCACGCCAGGCAATTCTAACCCACACATGGAGTGCAGTCATTCCTGTGAAAGGCACTGCTTGGCTTGTCACTATTCATGTTCTGAAATTGATTTTTTAAATAAAAAATGAGGCTAAAGTCAGACTAGCTCATAGACTGGCAGCCCATCACAGGCTGGGCTTTCTCACAGCGCTTTCAGCACAGTGGGCTTGGTTTCCATCTTCATTTCTCATTGCTGTCCAGGAGAACACCAAGGGCCTCGTCCAGCTTTTTCCTGGTTTATTTTTTGTTTAGGCTGGCTCATTTCAGTAGAAATCTGAATAGTTTTGTGTTTACAATCCACTTTATTCTGGATTTCCTAGAAGTGTATTCCTCTTTTTGTTAAAAATACTAATTTTTCACCAGGGAAGTGGTGGAGTCACCATCCCTGGAAGCGTTCAAACAAGGAGTCAGTGCAACACTTTGGCGATAGGGTTTGGTGGTACTTGGTTGGAAACTGGACTCGATGATCTTGGAAGTCTCTTCCAGCCTTACTGACTCCAGGAAAGTGCATCTCTAGTGGCGTGGAAAGGGCATTTTTAGCGGAGGCGGGCATCTCCTCGCGGCCCTGGCAGACTCACATCCCTCTCCCCTGTCTCGTAGGTCCCGCATCCGCCGGGAGCTGTTCATCGAGGAGATCCAAGCCGGGAGCCAGAGCCAGGCCGGGTCGAGCGACTCCCCTTCGGCCAGAAGCAGCAGGGCGGCCCACAGCTCCGAGGGGGACAGCTGCGACGGCGTGGACGCGGAGGGCCCTCCCGACGGGAAGCCGAGCGGCCCGGAGGCGGACGAGTTCAGCAGCGCGGCCGCCAAGTCTCAGGGAGGGCCCGCCGAGCCGGCTTTCGAGGCGGGGGAAGAGGCACTGCGAGGCGCCAGGCCTTCGGAGAAAGCGGAGCCCGAGAGCCTGGAGGACACCGACGACGAGGGCCGGCTCAGAGCGCCGCGCCAGAGCTCCCCGCCGGCACCGGCACCGCAGCGCCCGGGAGACGCTCTGGAGACACTGCCAAACTCTGCCACGGAAGGGGATGCCTCTACCTCAGCTGCCTCCACCTCAGTCCTTACGGGGGAGAGCTCCTACAAGTCAAAAGAAAGTTCAGAGAAAATCTCCAGTGTGCCAAGTACGAGCTCGACGCCGGCCGCAGGCTCGCAGAAAGCCAACTCTCTCCAGAGCTTGTTCGGCTTCTCGGAGGCGGCGAGCTCCAGGAACACGCGAGACAGCTCCCTGAGGAAAAAGAAAGCGGCCAACTTGAACAACATCATCCACCGCTTGGAGAAGGCCGCGAGTCGGGAAGAGGCCGTCGAGTGGGAGTTTTGAGATTAAACTGGCCCAACTCAGGAGAGCTGGGAAGTCAAACTGGACCTCTACTGGTTTTATTGTGTTCGCACTTAACCGCCCTGCGGGCCACAGGGCAAAAACGCCATAGGCCAAGGTGCATATAGAAATCAAAAAAAAAAGGAGCGTTAAGCCCAATTTATGTTTGTGTTTTCGAGGAAGAAAACTGAAATGTGTAGTCAAGCTTTTTTGTACCCTGAAGTGTTTTTATTATTGCCCTAAGTGATTTCCACAATTTCTGGAATAACTCATACAGCTTTGCCTTGTGCCCTCCTCTTTGGTGTGGGGCTTTAAAAAAATGAAAAACAGGAAAAAAAAAAAACCTAAAAAAAAAATCTTAAAAAAAAATCAAACCCACATATTAAAAGGGGGCTTTTTATCTGCCATCTAATGGCTACAGAGCGATAATACACTATTATCTTCTTAAACCAGGAAAAAAGGGGAGATTTTTCAAGAAAAAGAAAAAAAAAGAAAGTTTTTTGTAGCTGTTCAGTTGCCACTAAGAGATTGCACAGTCAACCGACTCTAAACACACTAGTTTGGATTCCTACATATTTTCAAGAAAAGAAAAGAATCTTGTTGTTTGAAACTTTGAATTAAAAAAAAAAAACACATTTACTCCACATATTTTTTAACAAAACAAAAAAAAAAGTCACATCAGGAAAATATCTTAATTTGTGGTAGCTGACTTAGTGTTTTCTTGTAAGTGAAATAGAATATTGACACGTAGTGCACATTGTTTCATAGCTTTAACTGATTCTGGTCTTTTGCAGCCCAGAATTTGTTTAATACACTCCATTTTAGGCCAAATCAGGACAAAAAAAAAAAATCTGAATCTAGGTATTTTATAATCTGCTTTTTAACCTCTAACCACAGAGCACGCTGATCAGACCTCATATCTGGGAGGTTTAGGAGACAACTTAGAAGCAGCATGTACTTGATCATTTCACTTGGTTCGTAGTGTACAGGATTTCCTTTCAGCAAAGACAGATCGCTCCAAAAACGTTGGCCAGTAACATTTCAGCCTGCTGCTTCGGGGGCCTAGCCCGTATCCCGAACATTCGGCTTACCTGGAATCCACGGGAATGCAGTTCACGTGTCCGATTGCTGTCACACACCACTGAGAGGGACTGGAGCTGCCGCAGACCCAGCCCTTTTCCTGCTGTTGGTGGCCATTTACTGACTCTCTTCCCACCACAAGCACTGATTTTAAATATGATGTAGTTGTGGGAAGCTCCTTTTTGGCGTGGATAAAGAGTACATGGCAATGACCAGACGGGCTCTTACCGGGGTGGAAGCAGCCCAAGCTCGAAACCAAAACCTTCGTGCTCTCGAATCCCAGTCCGGCCCGTTCTGCCCTGCAGAAATACAGCCTTTTTCCATTATTTTATGCACAGGTTAGGGCTGATCAAAGTACAAATCCAATTCTAACTTGTCTCTAACTCCTCCTGTTGTCTATATGTATATGCGTGAGCATAGAGGTGCGTGGAAGGATGTGTGTGCGTGGGTGTGTGCGTGCAATTTTATACGTCTGTGTATTTTCTTACGTACTTGTGCACACATAGAGTGCATTACTGCCACCTTTTTTCAATAAGCTGTTTTATCAGTTATGGCTTCTACAAGTTTGCTAATTTAGACTCCTTTATTGCCATATCTTTAAAACTAACAATAGATGATTTCGGAATATATATATATATATAAATATATATATATATAATTTTTTTTTGCTTATTTATAGGTGCTGTATTTTATTATCTGATTGTTAGGAAGGGATGAAAGGGGGCAAATATTCTTTAGAGGGATAGACTGCCGGCAGTATTGGGTATAATTTACAAGATGTAGTTGTCATACTGTATATTATTGATTGAAGACTTTTTTGACCGTATTGTGTATCATTGAACTTTTGTCTTAGGTCAGCATCTTTTTGATGACACTTTAATGGTGCATTCATTACTTCTTAAGTTTAATTAATATTACTTTTCTGATTTTGGGGGAGGGAGGGATGGGGGAGAGGAGTTCCGACTTTAAAGGTATGTTCCCAATATTACACCTCAGTGTGCTTGTATTAATTCATTAGTAGGATTTTTGACTGTAAGATGTGAAACCACATTTCTTGCATGATGTTTTAGAACTTATGTATTTCATTTACAGTCTCTTAACATGCGACAGCAGCACTTAGCGCAAGTTTTCACAAATTTAAGAATCAGTACACTAAAATCCATCCTTCTCATGACTAAGGAAAGAAGGCTCTAGGAGGCTGAAAGGCAGGGATTTATTTCCGATTTTCACTGCTAGCTGTTTCAGGATTCCTCCTTGGGTAACTGGGGACTCATGATGCGAAACTAAAGCTGAGGAACGGAGAGAGAGCGGCTGCCCCTTTCTGTGAGCAGAGGGACAATTGGCAGTGGCAGGCACCAGGGTGTGACAGCGCGCCGGGAGCGCTCCGGCTTCCCGCGGAGCGCGGCCGGTGCGGGGGAACGGGCTGGAGCCGAGGGTGACCTCTCTGTACCTGTCCGGTGTCCTGGTTTGGCTTCCAAAGCACAGCTCCATGGATAAACGCACGTCCTGGTAGGAGTGCACGTACCTTAGTACAAGTCACGACGAGCTGCGTCTCCAGCCAAGAGCAAAACTTCTGCCCAGGAGACACAGATATTTTCTTATGTTCTTTAATTTTTTATTTTTTTGTTTTCTCTGTTGTTGTTTGGTTCAGGTTGGGTTTTTTAATTGATTCTAGGCAATACACTTGCCAGTTTGTTCCTACTGTCCTTGTCTGCTGATTTGAGACCCAGGTGCTGGATGCAGTCAAGTGGTTACTTTCGGCTTTCTCCGTAGTGAGTGGGTTTTTTCTGTTTTATGATTTTTTTTTTTCTTTTTTTTAAGTTAATATTCCCCAAACTGTTCTTGTGCCTGTGTCTATCTGATTGCATTCCATGATGCTTACTGAGAGCTCTGGCTGCATTGTACGACAGCAGAACTGTATTCACAGGTCGCACGCAAATGCAGCACTTAAGGTCAATCTCTCTTCTTAATAAGCAATACGTAAGTGCCTTGAAACATATCTTCTTTTTTTGTTTTTTCCTGTTTATTTTTGTTTTGCTTTTCAAGTTTCCACTAGTTCTTTAGCATTCTTTAGCGTCCGCCCAGTTTTTAATGCTGTAATGGTTTTTAAAAAGCATATCTGTAGCTTGCCCTAGAGGAAATCTTTCTTTCATAACACTAACTGTTAATTCTAAGCTCCATTATTCCATTTGAGTCATGTAATTTTGCTGGAGAAAGACAGCGTTCAGAAGTCAGAAGTCACTCCATCCTGCCAAGGGTTGTCATTGGGATCTATTATAAAATTAATCAAATAAAATGCTGTCAGTATTTCCTATATTTTTGGCACTTTATTAATGGCTTAGCTCCTTTTGCTGTTTCGTATTTAATGATCTGCCTTGAATGTGGATTAGCCTGCTGAGATGCTGTTGGGGTGATCTCCTGCCTGGAGTCACTTTGGGTTCCTTGGTGACCACCTGGTTCGAGGGCAGGGGCCGAGGAGCGCCCTGAGACCTGGAGCTCGGTGATGCTCCCGGGGTTTGTCCCGGCCTTTAGCAAAGGTCACAGCTGCTTTTCTGTTCCAGTGGAAAGTAGGATGGATCAGTTGAACTACTGCCGAGGTTCTCGGGTTGGACATGAGTTACCTGCTGGATTTTCTGGCCAAACCCCCCCCAGTTTAGGGACTGAACTTACACTGCAGGGTGTGATTGATAGTTGGGATCAATTTGGAACTCACCCTTGGGAGGAAAACGTGCTTTGGAATAACTTGTTTGTTTCTTTTTTTACCTAATTCAAAGGATAAAAAGTTGAAGGAGAAGAAATGCCAAAGAGCAGAGCAGTGCAGTGGCTGTCATCCCTTGGGTGCTGATTCCAGGGGAAGGGAGTATGTGACATGGGGCTCATCTCACAGGGCAGCAGAGCCCTCGTTGCTGATGTTTCTTTTCCTGATGGATAGAAGCACAGGCAGTTTTCGGGAAATCCATCATGCCAGAGTCTGTTTTTCCTGAGGTTCTTTAAAAGCGTTTTTATTTTCTCTCTCTCTCCAGTTCCATGCTCTTACCACCGCTGTGCACGAAGGGCCAGGGCTGTTTTAATAGAAATACGTTTATATTGTGGTTAAATCGTTGATTTTTCTCTCTGGATGATTAGGGAAGGAAAAAAGTGCAGTGCTTTGTTTGCTAAAAGCCAGGGAAGAGTATCCCTTGGCAGAAGGGTCGCGCAGTGGGGTTGTCAATACGCTTCCATTTTTGAGGACACAGATATCAGACAACAGCATTGCACATGTTTAGTGGCAGAAATGCATTTAATTACAGTTGCTTTTGATGCCATAAAATTTGACCATTTTATTTATTCATCAGTAAAATGCCTATAAATAGAGCCACCCTTTAAAGGAACCCATATCAGTGCACTCTGCCCATATCACGAATTAATGAGTCCTTTAGTAATAAACTCCTTGCTGTAATAGGAAAGATCTATATTACAGTTAAAAAGAAAAAAGTATGTGCCTTTCTCATTAGCTGAAAGATCTCTGCATTATTTTTATGTAACTTGTTGATATGGGGTTGGTGTAGAGCAGGGGGGTCATGAACGCCACAGAATTCTATGCAATTTTTTCCAATCCAATTACTTAAAAGCCACTATTTTTCAATCCTTTAACAGGAGAAATAGTAAGTTAGAGAAGTGCATCATTCTGGTGGTAATTCAAACTACAAAGCTGATAAATTGACATAAAATAGGATTGAGGGAAATGTGACAAACTAATGTGATGAAATAATGGAAAACGCTACCAGTGGTTGCAGTCCCCACAAGCACAGCTGCCGTCAGAAGTCTGTCATTTCCCATCTTAAAATTAATAATTTCCAGTATTCTTAAAGCTTTTGTGAATAAGAATGCTCCTGGCAAAAACAAGGCAAGTTAGAAACAGAGGAGGGGAAAATCACATTTTGACCATATAGAAATTATGAGAATACACGAAAAAAAGTAATTGGGTGTGGACATTTTGCACTTGGATCCAAAATGTTTTATTCCAATTGAAATGCCACAGTAATCTGTGCCTTTAGCAGGGTTGTGAGAGATCAGTAGCTCGGCAATTTGTTGCAGACTGAAAGTGGAGTGGTGACATTTTTAACCTGCACATGGAGGGCACTATTTTTGCTTCATTTGTGTCTCTTCCTACAGAGGAGTTTCTGAAATTCTCTCTGGTTTCCTCTTCACCCACTAGGTGCTCTCTGTCTTCAGCCACCGAGTGTGGCCGAGCTCCTCGTGGAGACTCAGAAGGGAGAGGAGAAGAAGGAAAGTCGGTTCTTGAATGGGGACTGGATTTAACATTCCCCAAAACCAAGTCAAGTCTTTCCCGCGAGTTCTGGCAGTTTTGGCCCTGGGGTGAGCAGCTGGTTACAGCCTCTTATCCCTAAATTTAACTCACATGGATAAAACATTGGCAAAGCAGGACTGGCCTGACTCCTGTGTTGTTCTGCCTTTCACTCTCTGCTCTGTGAACATCAACATTTTCTTCCTTTGTGTTGCATATACAATCAACCTTTTTTTTTAAATAGAGAATTTAAAAATTCTATACAAAGGAAAGACCTTTTTCCACCCCCCCAGCAGTTTAAAGTCTGGTTTTAAATTGCAGGGAGAATTACTGGCATGGGAAGTACAAGTTCTGAATTTCTTTTCTGCTGTAACCTTCTGAGTTCAAAGGGGGTGTAGCAGTCCCTGTCTCCTTCACATATATTTGAGCTCTAAAATGTAGAAATATAATTTCACCAATTCCTTCTTTCCTCCCCATCTATTTTATAGGATATATTGACTATGCCATATATAAAGTATAGTTAATAATGGACTTTATAGCAAGAAAAGCTCTTTATGCCATGCCTAGGGACTGATTTGTCCTACATGGCCAGGTCATGGTCTATACCCTACCCTATTAATATGCAAGGATAAAATGGTTTTATGCTCTGAACGTGAAATTTATCCTTTTGGAGAAGATTAGCGTTAGGCCTGTGCACTTAAGTTTTCAAAAAGCCTTAAAAACAGGTGTGTAAGTGGTGCCATCTCTGTCCTCAGGGATGATTTCCCCCCAGCCAAGTGGTACTGTGGCATATTTAATAGAAGTTATAAGTTATAAGGTCATTTGCCACTTGAAGAAAGTCATTCATTGAACTTCATTAGTGAGCCCCTCACCAGTATCCTCTGGTACAATCCAAGACCTGCTTCCCCCAAGACCTGGGCATCCAAAGCCATCCCAAAATCCTTGGCTCTCTGTGAAGGCTGTGTTTTTACAACTCTTGTGAGTGGAAGAAAACCCTGATGAGATTCCTGGGCTTGATTTTCATTGCTATTCACAAACGTGTTCTGGCACTAAAGTGCATTAAAAGGAAATGCCTCCTTTTAAAAAATTAGTACGATTATTGCATTTTTTCCTTGTCCAGCTCTTCTAGAAAGGACAATTCTGCCAGTTTCAAGCTTGCTTTACTCACAGTGGTGTTGGGAAATTTTAGCCACGGTTCTGTAGATTTCCTATTATTAAAACTGTTGGTTTCATCACATCATTTCAGTTTCTTTGGATTTTGAACCAGCTGAGTGCAGAGAGCAACTGAATCCTTAACCATAACAAAACAGTGCAGGAAACAGTGCAGCACAAGTGAATACCCCTGTGATGTCGTGTCTTTGGCTTTCTCTTTGAATTTTAAAGATACTTGTGATACATTGTACTGTCTTCATCCAAAGGTCTTTGGAAATGGAGACTCATGCCCAGAATTTCCTGCTGTTGTGGTGCCACACCTGATTTTTGCACGGTTCCTGTGTAATTCTGGTAGTGTCACAACAGCACAGCCTCTCTCTTGACAGCAAGAACAAGAGTTGTGTTCTCTTCTGTCCATGTGGGGAATTAATATGCATTTTTGGGAGTTGTTAAATGCGTCTCTGTGCATCATTCCAGTATGGAAAAGCCCCTCTGTGTATTTAGCATTTGTGTGCTTGGTCTTAATGGTGCAGCAGAATTGCTGCAGCCGAATTTGTGAAATCATTTGGGATGTAGGTGAGTGAGGGCTTAAAACCAATATGTATTTTAATGGGCAGAGGATGCCATTCCCCACTTGTCAGGTCCATTCCCTGCTGTAAAGAGGGGATTAGCCACTGGAGAGACCAGGCTGCTGGAGATGCATGGGTTTGACTAATGAGGACGGGGAAGATCATGCTCGGAATACATAAAAATGATCCCAAGGGTCTGAGATGTGCCAGAGCCAAGGAATTGGAAAGGAGGGGTCAAACCTCGTCTGTAGGTTTGGCTTCCTGCAGGAAGTTAATATCCCAGATATTTGCACACGTGTAGTGCACTCTCCTTTATCAATGTACAGTGGCAAGGTGGACAGTAAAGACATTGAAAACAATCACAAAACCAGCTGATGAAGTAAATTCAAGCCAAGTATGGAATTAAAGCAAGCAGCTCAGCCTGGCTCTCCCTTAGCTGAAAATGCAACTGTTCGTAGGAATGAGGTAGAAATTTTCTGTTAGGCAGCTCCTCTTGGAAGGCGAGTGTCTGTGCTTTCAAGAGAATAAATAAAACTTGGCACTTGACTTGCTCTGAAGTACAATCTTGTCTCCAAGTAACTAGGAAAAATATTTTTGCAATCAGTCTTTCAATCAGACTTCCCTGGCTTTTATTAGCTTGTGTTGGACCCTTTGTGCTATTTTGATGTGTTATTTATATGTGGGTAAGTTATTACTAGCTTTAAAAGTGTTTCCAAAGTATCTGGTTACCTCTGGATGCTGGTACAGGTGATACAGGGAGCACTCGAGCATCTGGTTTGGAAAGGAGGAGTGTGGGGAATAAGCGAAGTCACATCTATATTGTACTCTTCCTCTTCCTTGATCAGGGCTTCCATTTCCTTCTCACCTTCTCTAGAGAGATGGAGTTCATGGGTCATTCCTTTTTTTCTGTGGGGGAAAGATTTTAGTCGAGCTTGAAATTTTTTATTTTCACTCAATAGGCATATCATCAAAATCCTGTATGTTGCCACATTTCCCGTTAAGTCTTTAGGTTTTGCATCCCGAAATTTACTCTTTCACTTTCTCTACTTGGAAAGCTATGTGCCTTATTTCCTAATCTCTTTGTGGAGAATAATCTAAAGCACAGTGATCTGGCTTACAGCATTCCCAGCCACTTTTTTTGTTTTGGTTTGGTTTTTTTTGAGGGGGAGAGCAAACACTGATGGAGCATCCCAGCGTCCCAAGCCTGGAACGTGCTCGGCTCCCGAGCGCGTCCAGCACTGTGCAATAGAAACTCTGGTTCTGTGTCTGGGGGGTTCCTGTCCCACAGCCAGCGAGGGCGAGCTCTGCTTCAGGAGAATTCAGGTTCCTGGGGAGAAAGAAAATCCCAAGTCCCCATGGGTTGGTTCCAGCAGCTCTTGGGACAGGATTCAGCCATCGCCCAGCGGTTGATGCTCGTAGGGCTCAGTCTCACCCCGTGCGCTCGTCGGTCTGTGAGTGTCCAAGAAACCCCTGGATTCCAGCCGTGGCAGTTGCGTGTCCCTTTGTGCCACCAGTCACACCCGCTGTCCCCGTTCCCATCCCGGAGCTGTGCTGGCTCTGGGTGGCGAGGCACTGCCGCGTCATTCCAGTCTGGATTTGGTTTTGTGCAGAACGGGCTCTCCCCCCCGGCCTCCCTTCCCGAGCTTGCTCTCTCTACAGCATCAGAAGGTGAACTACACAGGGGTGGTTTGTGATTAGGACAACAAGCTAATATTTCCTATTTATGAGATTAATTTTTAACAGTTTCTTTTTGTTGAGGTTTGTTTTGGGGTTTTTTTGTTGGATATAAACGCAGCAGGAGTATTTACATATCATTGGTTTGGGTTGGAAGGGACCTTAAAGCTCATCCTGTTCCAAACCCCTGCCAAGGGCAGGGACACCTCCCATTAGACCAGGTTGCTGTCCCCTAAATGGATGTTGGAGAAAGCTTGGGATATCCTAGAGATGGAGCAGGTGGTGTTGGCTCGTAGTATCCATATCGTTGTGCCCTTGTTGTGTTTTCTAGAGCAATCTTTTTTTTTTTTTTAAGAAAAAAAAAAAGTATTTTATCTAAATGCCTAATAAATAATATTATTTAAATAGTTTTTAAAATAATTTAGGACTGAGAATAAGAAGCCTCAGTTGTGAGAGAAGAGACTTAAAATATACAGAGAGAGAAAATACCCTGAGCCTCCTAGAGCCTCTACTGAGAATTTGCTAAAGATGCAGAGCCCCTGGTCAGAGCGCATTGCAATTGACTCACGAGTGTTCATTTAAAATGAGAGACTGGTTTCCTGTGATGTTCATCTTTGTTGGCATATGTTTGACTTTCTGAATTCAGAGCCGATTTCCTTCTCATTCAAAAGTTGGTCAAGGAAAAAAAAAAAACAAAAAACAACAGCAACCAAAAAAAAACCAAAAGAAAGGAGAAAAACAGTAATTCACCTTGTGCAGCAGCAAGTTTTCCTGGAGTGAGCTGTGGAGATCCAGACTGAGCGTTGATCTGTGGCACGGAGGGGAGGTTCAGTGTTGTGCTCAGCCAGCCTTGCCCTGGGAGCGCGAGGAAAGCCGGGCTGCAGCCCCAGAGCCGGGGCGCGTGTCCGAGGCAGGCACGGGCCGGTGCCAGGCCCCCCTGGCACGGGCACCGGGGAGGGTGCTGAGGCAGCTGCGGGGCACAGCACCGCTCCCGTGCCTTGGGAAGCAAATTTGCACTTTGCCTTTCGAGGGTGTCCCACTAAAAAAAAAAAAATTTAAAAATATAAAAAAAACCAAAATACAAACCATCCGGCGAATTTCCCACGTCAGGCTCTTTTTCCTTCTGGTGCAGTCCAAAAAGAAACAGAAAATCAGAGTAAAGAAAGCCCGAGTGAAAGTGTTGGATCAGCTCTGCCAAACAAAAGGTTGTTCCTCTCAGAATACTCTATGCATTTCTGTGGTGAAAAGCATTTTCTCCCGTTCCTTGCTGGAAATGCAGTGAGAATGTCACACATACGAATTTGGATGTCGATCCCAAAGCAGATGGAGGCTGGGGAGGGGGGGATGTTCTTTTTTTTTCTTTTTCTTTTTTTTTTTAAATTGTTTCCCTCATGTCCCTTTTTTTTTTTTTTTAATTAAAAAATTAACTCTTTGCATTTGTGCAATAACTACTTGCCATGAGAATGGGCAGACCTTGGAAATGCCCCGACTACTAACACAGCACAAGATGAACTCGAACAGAAAGTGGTGTACTTTTTCCTGAGAACTTTTTTTTTTTTTTTTTTTTTAATAATAAGCTCAGTTTTTACCCCAGTGTATTGTGGTGTCTTACATTTTTAGCAGTATTTTATATTTTTTTCTGTAACGCACTAAGTCTTAGATGTTTTTAGAGCTTGTTTGTTATATTCACAATCACGGATTTTAAAAAAAAAAAAGGAAAAAAAAAAAAGATCCTCACAAAGACCCAATTGACCAAAAAAAAAAGAAAAAAAAAAAAGATCCTCACAAAAACCCAATTGACCAAAAAAAAAGAAAAAAACAAAAAAAAAGTGTCATTTTTTTTGTACAAGTAGCTTTGAGAAGCCCACATTGTGTTGCTGTGACTCATCTTTTGTAACATTTTATTTCTTGGTATTTGTTTAAACATAAAAAGTAAGAGTTTATCTGGCTGGCAGTGCAGGGCAGCGCTCCCTCGTCAGCAGACGGCATTGTTTCTGTCTTTGTTTGGTTTAGCCATAAAATGTTTGTTCTCAGCACTGTACAACGGTCCCTATATGATATGGAGAAGCAATATCACTGTATGAAACTCACACGATGTATTATTATTATTATTCACTAGCACCCTAGGTGTGATAATTGAAGTAAATATCTTTTATACAAACACAATTCCGCGTGGGCTGTCTTTTATTGAGGTGAGACCTGAGTCCAAGCAGCAAACATTTACATTGTGCTTCTGGTTTGGTGATGCCCAGAGGGATCGCAGGGATGGTTTGGTGGGATTTGTGTTTGGCCAGGAGAGGAACATTTACTTTTTGTGTTATCAGTTCCTTTGGGGAGTGTGTGTGTGTTTCCAATACCTTAAATATTGAAGTGTTAGTTGTCCAAAATGTTCAGTGAAATCCAAGTGTGGCCCTTCCTGCTGCAGTCAGTGGGAGGTGGGCACGCAGCTCCATAGACAGAAAATACATATTTGGAGTCTGAGACTGCCAACGGGGATTGTTTTGAGCACCACAGCAACACATCAACTAATTTAAAAAAAAAAAAAAAGTCAGTTATCTTGAGGTCAGAAATGCTTTCGATTCAGAAATGAAAATGTCAAAGAATTTTCCCAGATATTTGGCTCGCTGTTTATTTTTACAGATCCTTTATAGGAAAATAAGTTCCTCATTTAATGCTTTATGGGATATTCCTATAAATACTCTCCGTATTCACAGAGTGAGGAGTTTGGAGTTTGGTAAGGAACAGATGTTACAGTCCATCAGTGGGATTATATTTTTAAAAGCAGTAGAATAAATCTTTTTTTGGATGCTCTGGATGTCAGGTAGAGGATGTGTGTGTGTGTCTGTGCTTACCTGGGTGCTCTGTTTTCCCTGGTGTGCTCATGTCTAGTTTTTTGTGAATTGAATTTTATTTTGGGGGACCTACCTTGATTTCCATCATCTCCTGCAGTACATCCCTGACACGTTTCTCCTGCCAGGCTGTTGTGTGTCTCCTCCTAGGAGTTTCCTGTGGAACAGGAGTTTCAGAGGGCCAGGATGGATATTTGCAGTGGTTCTGTCCCGGGAAGTCTGTCCTGGAGAGCAGGGAGTCGGGCTGGGATTTCCCACCCCACGTTGTCCAGCTCCATGTTGGTGTCCAGTGTGTGTCTTTGCCATCTTTAGTTCTGCAGGCGTGGGGCAATTCTCCTCAAAATGTATTCAAAATGCTACTGAATGCCTTCATTTCGTGATAAATGTGTTTTCTGGTTTTGAAGCATCTGTGAGGGGTTGTTCCCCAGGATGGAAAAGTTCATGGTTTAACACTTTTTCTTTCCCCTTCTCTTTAATGACTGGTGCAACTGTTGATTGCTATAAATGGCATTATTGTGTATAATTTGACCCTAATTTTTTTTAAACTTGATGCTAAACAGCTACACTTTTTAAATGCTATGCCTCAGGTAGGTTAAATTGTGTCTTTGTAACCTGCGCTTTTCTTCAGGTGGTATCAGCGTGAAATTCCAAAAATGCAACACATGGTCGTAAAGCAAAGGGTGTGTTAAACTTGAGAAAGCACAGACCTGGAGAAGGTTCACAGTAGCTCAGAATTTTGCATCTTGGGGTAAAGCCAGGCTGTTCTCTCAAGCCTAAATCTCAAAAAGTTAATTTTGGGAAGTTAGGAAGGCAACCCAAACCACAGGGAAGCATCTGAGAGGTCAGGAGCTGATATTTATGGTCTTCCACAGAGATGGTTGGATCTTACACTGTAACTTTATTGGGGCAGCCCTTCAAAAGGATGTCAAAATTCTCGTTTTTTGGAAGAAGTGTACACTGTGTGTTCCCATAGACCCTTACTGGTCTGAACTGGGACATAGCTGTGAATTCCTGCTGGGGCAGAGCTGCTGCTGGGGCTGAATGGGTGAGGTTTGCATAGGAAATGTTACAGGGATTTGCTGCTTTGATGGGAAAAGTCCTTGTTTTTGGCACCCTTGGCTGCAGGAGTAAGTTCCCACCTCAGTGCCAAGGTCCTGGCCGTGCTCCTGCTCCACCAGCAGTGAGAGCCAGTTTGACTTTCAGTGGGAGAAGGGATATTTTTCACATGGCATCATGTTCCCACCAGGTAAGAAACCGTGAGTGGCTGACATGGTGCTTTTGAGCCCCACTTCTTTCCATTTGGAAATGCTGTCATTTTCTCCTCAGTATTTCTGTTTTCATGGAAGTGGTGAAGGAATTGTGTACTTGCCAACAGAGGGCTTCAGAAAACATGATTTGATTACAGCAGAGCATTTTATTTTCTTTTTGCTGCAAGCTATGGGAAACTGATAAGAAAATTCAAACTGTTTTCTTGAACTCTTCCAAGTTACCCATATAATTATCTTAGTACCCTTGGAAATAATCCCTTCTTGTATGAAATCTCTCTCCTTACAGGGTGAATTTATTAAGCAGTGCTGGGTTTCTTTGCTGGGGCTGTTTATTTTGGAGTGGCTGGGCCAGGAGGAAGGGGAAGGAGAAATCCTTCAAGCCTTCACTTCCCAGCAGGCCCACAAAATGTGAAAAGAAAGGAGAAAAGCAGGGGAGGGAGAAGAAATCTTGCCTGCACCTCCTCTGTCAGCAACTGGCAGAGAAACCCAGAGAGCTGGGAGGGAGCAGCCAGAGAATCATGGAATGGGTTGGGTTGGAAGGGACCTTTAAAGGACACCTTTCAGCATCCCAGGTTGCTCCAAGCCCCGTCCAACCTGGCGTTGGACACTGCCAGCGATCCAGGAGCAGCCACAGCTTCTCTGGGCACCCTGTGCCAGGGCCTCACCACCCTCATCAGAACAAAAACCTCTTCCTTAGAACTCACCTGAATCAGCCCTTTTTTAGTTGAAAACCGTCACCCCTTGTCCTGTCTTGCTGCAGTTTGCTGGCTCCTTCTCTCTTCCCCAAGGCCATTTTCCAAGCCAGCCCTGAGGGCACTGAGGGAAGGGCAGCAGGGACTCGAGAAGGATGCTGGTGTTGGAATGAGCATGGCAGCTGGGGCTCTTCCTTGTGCTTCCTTCATCTCTTGGGCAGTTGAAGTTTCAAATGTTGTTCTCAGGGTGCTGGACATGATCTCCTCTCTACTTGTCCCTGTTTTCTCTTGTCCCTTTGGCAGCACGTGAAAGTAAAACTGAGCAGGGCTGTTCTTGCTGCCGTCACTGGTGCCAGTCCCAGCCCTTGCTGTCTGGGAATGCTCATATTCTGCATCATCCCTGAAGGACCTCACTGATGTTCTTCATGTCTTCTCTTACAACTCTGTATCTGCAGAGAAACTTCATCTCTGCCCTCCTGGAGCTTTTCCAGGCCTGGCATCTGTGCCTAAAGACCAGGGAGATTGTGCTAGAACTTACAGGTGGCTTTTAGAGATGTCATCATTCCTTTCTTTTCATCCTCTCCTTGCTTTTTCTGCCCTTTCAGAAGCCTTGCAGAAGGTCTGGTCAGAGAATGCCCTCATGGCAGGTACGGATAGACCAGGACAGCCCAGAAGCAGCTTTGCAGGCCGAGATGATTCCCAGACTAATAATCCAGGCATTTTGGCTACTCAGGAGCTCTTGGAGCTGACTGACCTTTCCTCCCTCCCTGGAGATTTCTACAAAAGTCGCTTTAAAATGTCCCAAAAGCCCAATTCTTGTGTGTTTCTGTAGTATTGGTGGGATCTGTGGAGCACTTGATCTTCAGTATCTTTATTCCCTCTGAGGGGATTTCTGGCAGAGTCAGACCCTTTGGGTGACAGGGATTTTTCATTGCCTCATGGCAGGTGAGGTGCACCTCAGCAGATGGCTCAGCTGGGCTTTTGCTCTACAACCTGCTCTTCAGCCTTTACTTCTGAGTAGATCTGCACCTCAGAGCCCGCAGACAGGGCTCTGGTGACTTGTAGAAAAGAAATACTCAGTCATTGCCCTGCCTCCTTGTCCTGCTTCTCATCCTACTGACAGCTTCCAGCAGTGGTGGCCTCAAGGAGAAGGCTTTGCATGAAGCTGAGGCAGATTGAGTGGCTCCCACGCACTCTGGGCCAGGCAGAAATGTTGTCCCTCACCATGAAAAGGTCAAGCCAAAACTGGAACCACTGAGTTGTACAATGGTGAAAGGCCTTTGACAACCTTCCTGTTGAGGGAAGGGTTTTGGCTCAGATCTTTCTGCCTTGGCATCTTCACAGGCCAAAAAAAGAGGGCAGAGAAAATCATCTTGTGCATCCAGGGTTGAATTTGCAGGGTTTGGACCGTGGGCTCCTCATCCCTTAAGCTACAAAGCTCAGGGTCAAGGTCGAGTCATCTCCCTTTGGTGCTCCTGGAAGGGGAGCAGGACTTTGGGCAATAACAGCCTTTTCCAGACTTCCTTAAAAGCTAAATGCCAAGTGTTTCAAGAGCCTGAAATCGGGCCTGAGTTTATGTGTAAACCTTGGGAGCTCTGGCATCATGTAGAGCCGGAGGTAAGACTTTTGTTGGCTTGAAAAGGCTCCTGGAGAGCGATGCCAAGAAGTCTTGGCGTTTTTTTTCTTCACGGGGAAGAACAATTTCAACTTGGAAGTAACTGTCCAGTCATGAACTGGAGTGGCCCAACATGGGGAAAGGTGAAAGAGCTGGAAAAATCAAAGGGTCCATGGCAGACCCAGTTTCCTGCTTCTTCCTTTGGCTTCTGCTCCTCACCCTGGCACTCTCAGACACCCCTGTTTGTGTTGAGTGAGTCTCCAGCTTTGAGCCTTCATGCCAAGGCACTCCAAGGTTTACTTATCTTACCATCATCTTCCTTCCAGTCAATAAAATAGACTTCAAACCTTTGAAGTAGTGGGTTTCACTGCACTTCAGTTGACTTTTCAAAGAGAGCTCCCAGCGTGCCGCATCACTTCTCGGCTTGTTTTCTTTTTCTTCTTTTTTTTTACAGTTATGTAAATTCAGGGAGGCCAGACAGTAATGGAGGGAGATTAAAAAGTTCCACGAGGCAAATCAGGGTGTGAACTCACAGAGCATCAGCCAATTTGCCGTAACTGCCCATGTGTGTGCTCCTGCCCCATCCCTTCAGCTACATCACTTACCTCTCATTTCCTCCGGGCTCTGAGGATCCACACAAGCAGTTACCCCGGTCCCATGGACGTGCAGCAAGTTACAGCCTATCTCACCCCAAGGTGATTTATTCAACTGTCTGTATCCTCAGCAATCAAGCCACCATCTTATGGAAAGATTGCCTCTCATTTATTTATGTCTGGCCTTATAACTTCAAACTAAGTTGCTAGTACGTCTTAATTTTCTCCATCTGTGAAAACAGATGCTGTTTATTTTGGATGATTTGCCAAGGGAGCCCAGTTGCTGGGGCTTGTTGCAGGAGTCAGGGTTGCTGTTGCTCCGTGGCAGCACTGGGCTCGTGGTCTCGGGGGCACTCCTGATGAGCCCCTGCATCTGCCAGGCTCTGCTCCCCACCAGCCTGGGGACTGGGGCTCCAGGACTGTTTTCCTCAGTAATCACTTCAAGGATTTAACCTGCAGCTTTGGAATGGCAAGAGACTGACAGGGCTGTTCACAACGAAAGAAGTGTGAGACTCATGCAAATCTTTTATTCTCAATTTGGGTTTTGTTTCTTCTCTGTGTGAGGCACCTTTGTGTCCCACCACACGGCCTGTCCATACAGATCCTTGATGTTATTTCCAGAAATATTCATCCCGCAGCAAGGTCATCCGTGGCTGTGCCCCTTGGGCATACAGAATTCCCAGAAGAGACATTTCTTCAGAGCATTTTCTTTGAGCAGAAGCTCTTTCTGAGTATTCATTCAGTGTTTGGCAAGATCCCATGAAATTATTAAATGGATTGGGTTGGAAGGGAACCTTTAACACCACCTCCTGCCATGGGCAGGGAGAACTTCCACCAGACCAGGCTGCTCAGAGCTCCATCCAGCCTGGCCTAGAGCACTTCCAGGGATGGGAACAGTCCAGTCTCAGCTTCTCATTTTCTGTGTGTCAGACAAGGGGCAACCAGCCCTGTCTGTGCCAACGTGGCGCCGGAGCGCGGCACCAGCCGAGGCAGGCGGCTCCTGCCCGTGTGGGGCTGCCCGGGCCCTGCACTTCTGCTCTTTTCTTCATAAGGCCATGGCAGTGTCAGGCCTGGCTTTTTAAAAGCCAGAGCTGGCAGAGTTTGAGGCTAAAGATACATGGTTTAAAACCCACTTTCCCCAGGACTTCACCTCCTTTGTCCCATTACCTTCTGCAGTACCTCTCCTGATCCCCGCCTTTGAGGTATTTGCACATCTGAGGGGTCAGAGCCAGGGCTCTCCAGCTCAGCAGCCCAGGGAAGACAAAGGCAGATTCCCTTTTGCTGGATCTCGGTGCCCGAGCTGCCCTGCCTGCCCGGCAGAGCCCTGCGCCCGCTGCTGCGGGTCAAGAGTCACCGGCACAGAAGTGACGAGCTTGCGGGTGGCCACGGCCCCTGTGAAAAGAGAAAGTTATGATTAAAAAAAAACCTGCCAAAAACCAGCTGTGAGGAGTGACACTGCCGGGGAGATGAGAGGGAAGCTCCGTGCGTTCGGTTGCTTTCAGTGTCAGACACGGTGCCAGCCTTTTCTGTTTTCATGGATGGTTTGTAGAGGACTGGCCAAGGCCGAGTGAAACCTAAGGGAAGGAAGGATGCAGATTCCTTTAAAACTGAGAGCTATGTTTCTTTGGTGACCCTTTTTGCTCTTAAATTGAAAAGCTCAGTCCATGTAACTCAGAAGATCATTTAAAAGAGAGATGCAGGAACTGGGATCCAGGGCCTAGGTCTCCTTCACAGTGTCCAAAGCTCAGCTCTGCAGAGGATTTTTGGGCAGGGTGGGAGGCCAGGGGACACGTCCTGCCCCAGGTAACCTCTCGCTGTGGTGAACCTTGGACAGGATGCCCAGCAGTGCCTTGTGCAGAATGGGGCCCCCCAGCCCATGTTTGGCCAGCAGTAGCTTCCCAATTACATTTTAATGTAATTTTAAAAGACAGCCAATTGAATAATTAACCGTAGGGAAGAGGTTTTCTTCTTTCCAAATCTTGTTGGTGCAAATATTTTGCATCAGGCCACCCATGTTTTGGAGCAGGCAGCGATTCCCCATTCCTGGAGAAATACTGACCTCCAGTGGGATGTGCCTTTAGCACAACTACTCCTGCTCGAGCCCCAGTCTTATATTGGGGGCTCTAAAATGTAAATATGCAAAGGGGGAAAAAATAAATCCGTGTGTTGTGCTCAAAGCATGTGTCACCTCTCTTTCCCCACGGTGAGGCTTGGTCTTTCTGAATAACAGGGGAAGGGGAACGGCTTTAATCTGAAAGAAGTTTATCTAATCTAAGTTTAGATTGATAATTGGGAAGGAATTCTTCCTTGTGAGGGTGGAGAGGCCCTGGCAGAGGCTGCCCAGAGAAGATGTGGCTGCCCCGTCCCTGGAAGTGTCCGAGGCCAGGCTGGACAGGGCTTGGAGCAAGCGGGGATGCTGGAAGGTGTCCCTGCCTATGGCAGGGGGTGGGAATGGAATGGGCCTTAAGTTCCTTCCCAACCCAGCCCACTCAGTGATTCTATTATATGAACACAGTAATTGTTTTTCTTGTTGTTTAAGTTGAAAAAGACCCTTAAGATCATCATTACCCCATCACTGCCAAGCCCACCACTAACCACATGCACAAGGGCCACATCTACAAAAAAAGGGGGGGAATTTGCACCAGCAAAGACCCTGATTCCTGGAGAAGCAGTGTCACTTTGGGCATCACTTTGAGCCTCCATCAGTGCTGCTCTTAGTCCAATCCTGTGTCCACGGCATCGCTCCCTGTGCAAGGACTTCCCTCCACAGCTGGTTTCAGGGTGTGTGGAGCATTTCCCAGCCTGGCAAGACTGACAGAGCTGGAATTGAGCTGTGCACACGTTGCACCCCTTGTCTGAAGGCTCAGAGAGGGTAGGAGCCCTGAGGACAGCCTGCCCT
Source organism: Callaeas wilsoni (assembly GCA_013398955.1). Lineage (NCBI taxonomy): Eukaryota > Metazoa > Chordata > Aves > Passeriformes > Callaeidae > Callaeas > Callaeas wilsoni. Next base: position 24,780 of record VWPU01016982.1, on the reverse strand, counting down.
TGCTGCTCCCCAGGCAACCCCTGCACTTCTTGCTCTCTGTCTGTTGATAAATGAGGAAATTTTTTTGCCTTCCAGCTGTCTGGAATTTAGGGGAATGATTACAACAGGAATTATCAGGGAGGGACTGGTACAGCTGGGACCTGAGCTTTCACCCACCTGGAAATCCGGGCACAGAGGGACAAATCCTGCATCCCCATGGTGGAGGTGCTGGCAATGCAAAGCACCAGCTCTGAACCTGGAGCTGAGCAGGTTTTCCAGCCAGGGAGAGGCCCAGACACTGCTGGCAGCAAGGGAGAAAGGTGAAACAAGTCGATTTCTGCTGCAGGACAGTTTTGGGATGGATTTGCCAATGGAACACGGAGCTTGCCCTGCGGTACTGGTCCTGTGCCTCTCGCTGTAGCTGCAGCTCTCCACTGCTTCACATCTGGGCTGGGGTTATATGAGGGGAATGAGAGGTTTTTGTTTTGCTCCTGGAGCATTCCAGCAGTGCCTGTTGTGGTTTAGGGTGTGGGTTTTACTCTGGGGAGCAACTGGAAAGAGGGATCCTTTGTAGAAAATTGGCTGAGCGGGAATGCCGGGGGCTGCGCAGCCTGGCCCAGTGCCCGGGGCAGGAGTGGTCCCACCTGAGCCCCTCCTGGGGGGTGTCCCCCACCCTGCTCCAAGCCCCCACTCCACCATCTGCCCTGTGAGTGCCTCTCCCAGCCCCCACAGCCAGGGGAGCCTTTTCCATCACCTTTCCCGTGCAGACCAGACCTGGGGATCCGTTCAGGGGCTCAGCTCCACTCATCCTTCTCCAGGTCCCCCCGCTCTGCCCAGCCGTGATGCTGCCAGGTGCCCCTGGGCACCAAAAATATCTGGCTGATGCTTTGAAGCAGCTGTGCCAGTGCAGGCAGCTGCCTGCTCCCATTGCCTCTGGCACTGGGATGTGGCACTGGGATGTGGCACTGCCCCTTCCCAGGGACTGTGCCCACCCTGGGGCATCACCAAGGCGGGATGGGCCCCTGGTGCTGAGCAGGGGTTGCTGGTGTCCTGCTGCCCCCAGATATAAGGAGAGAACAGGGTTGCTGCTCTGAGTTGGCTCTGGTGCTCCAGGTGGGGGTTCTCAGCTCTTTGGTGTCCCCTTGGCACAGTTTGGGGTTTGGGGTGACAGCCCTGGCTCTGTTTTGCAGTGCGCTGTGCCGAGCTGCAGATCCAGCTGACGGAGGCCGTGTCCACCCTGGCTGGCCAGAAGGAGCTCGTGGCCAAGCTGGAGCACGACCTCAGCACCATCCAAGCCCTGTCTGCTGTGCACCGCCCGGATGCAGAGGTAAACCCCCCTCCACGTGGCCCCGGGGCTGGCTGTCAGAGCTGGAGGTGTGGGGCAGTGTCCACCTCTTCTTTTTTTCCTTTTTATTTTTTATTTTTTTCCTTCCTTTCTTTCTGATGTTTCACCCAGCAGAGATTTGCATCGTGCCCGTGCAATGGGGAGGTGCTGGCGTGGGAGGGGGTGGAAGCAGTGGCACCCAGAAACCATCCAGCCCTTCTCCTTCCCGAGCAAAGGCTGGCATTTGAGGTTGCACCAGCCCTTCCACGCTGTCAGTCCTGATCCTTGCAGAGCGCCTGTGCAGCAGCGAGGAGGCTGCAGCTGCCGGGTGTTGTGAATGGATGTGGGTGTTTAGCTGAGTCTCTGCCTTTTGCCCAGGCCTCTGGCAGCAGGCAGGAGCTTTATTGGGGTGGCCAGCACCTCAAAACCCCCTTTGGCTCACAAGTTCTTTAATAATGGCTGATTCGGTCTATTATAGAATGAATTATTTATTTAATAGACACAAAACCAACAGACATAAGACTTAAAACAAACTATATACTGCACAGGAATAAGAATAAAAAGAAACTACTAGTAGGTATATACAGCGTGAGGTTCAAGGTACCATCAATTTTACAGCTAGCGAAGAAATAATATAACTTAGGATTCAATGTATCTTACCATCCAGTTGTTGGTGGGGCACACATGGAGATCCTTTCCCTCAATTCTCAGGAAAGTAACCACGGAATCTGCGTCCAAACTCCGGGGAGAAGTCCCCCACACTCTCAGGGTGTGTGTGTAGAAGGCTTCTGCCTCCGTGAAAACTCGTGCGTCTTTTATAGTTTGTAAAACAGCATCTCTCAGTCAAGAATATCTCTGTTATCTCTTCCCACATCTGCTCTGCAGACTGAGATGTTGATTCTTAGCCAGAGATGACCCCTTGCTGGGTCTTTCACCCCTGGGTTATCTCTTCCATATCTGCACCAACTATCAGTGGTAGAGAGGGGGAGGATGTCCTGCCACACCTGGGCAGTAGCAGGATCCAGGAGGGCTTGCTTTGCCCAGGCACCTTTGGGTGGGTGGGAAATGCTTAATCCCTTCTGCTTGTGCTGCCCAGGGTGCGGCCACCCCCGGCCTGGAGAAGATCCCTGAGCCCATCAAGGAGGCCACGGCGCTGTTTTATGGTGAGAGGAGGGAGCCCAGCTGGGGCTGGGACACCCCGGCCGTGGGCAGGGCGGGCTCTTCTGCAGGGATGGCAGCACGAGGGTGCTCCTGAGCCATCACCTGCTCAGCGTGTCCCTCAGGGGGACAGTTTTCCACGCTGGGCATGGTTTGCCCATCCGCTGGCTCCTCCTGAGGAGAAGGCACGTGCCAGGCCTGGCTCTGTGCTGAGCTGGTGAAGCCAGGCTGACCCAAACACCCTGAGCCCTGAGCTCTGCCTCCTGCTCTTCCCACACCGAGCCCCTCCAGAGCCAGCCGGTGAAACATTTCCTGTACATCAGCTCCTGCGCTGAGGTCTGCAGGAGAAAATGAATCAAAAAAAAAAAAAAAACACCTCGTTGCTGCTCTGGCGGAAAAAAAAAAAAAAAAAAAACAACTCGTTGCTGCTCTGGGGGAAAAAAAAATCCAACCCAAAAACAAAAACAACAAAACACTTCCTTTCCTTTTCTTTTGCTTTTTTTTTGCTTTTTTTTTTTGTTTGTTTTGAGAGGTTTTGAAAACACAAGATAAACAATATCACAGCAACAGTCCCACCAAGCTAAACAACCTGCAGCCACCCATCCTGCTCTATGAATAACTGCTCTGTGCAGCTGGTTGAGTCATGGCCTTGGGGACACATTTCTCCTTGGCTGTGGATGCCACTTGCAGGAAGGAAAAGCAGGGAGGGATGGCCACAGCCCCCCAGGCACCCACAGAGCCCCATCATGGGGGGCAATCCATGTGGGACACCCAAAAAATAGGGTCCCGGGCATAGCAAGCTGGTGGTGGATGAGCGGTCGGGGTAGGGCAGAGAAGAGTGTAGATGGAGGGGCTGGTTGTGGCTCTGGGGCTTTGTTTTAATGCTGCAGCTGCTGCAGAAGCCAGAGGAGAGTCTGGCAGGGATGGGGAGGGTTGGAGTCAGGGAAAGGCAGCCATGGGTTGCACCAGATTAATGCAATTGGCTTTCCTGTCCTCTTCCACGATCAGTCCTCAAAAATGAAAAAAACCAACATAAATAGTAGTCCATGTTGTAACAACTGTGCACAGGGGTTTATCTGGGTGCCCCCAAGGTCCCGCAGTGGGGGGACCCCAAGCAGGCCCCTGGGGTGGATGGTGGGCATCTGCCAGCTGATATCTCATGCCAAACCTTGTCCACAGGTCACCCTCCATCCCCTGGCACCTCATTCCCTGAGGGGCAGGTGGACTCGCTCCTCTCCATCATCTCCAGCCAGAGGGAACGCTTCCGGGCCAAGAACCAGGAGCTGGAGGGGGTGAGTCTGCTGGGGAGGGGGCTGGGGCGGCTGCAGGGCCTCAGCCTGGGCTGGCTGCTCTGCTGACCTGCAGGGAATTTTGTACCAACCACTGCAAGCAAAAGGAAAACACATCCTGCTGTGAGCAGGAGCAGAGCCTGCCCCAGCCCCTCTGTGTTGCTGCAGCTCAGGGACAGCTCCCAGTCCCTGTGTCCCTGTGCTTGGCCTCCTGGCACAGTGTTTGGGGGTGCCTTGGCAAAAGCATGAGGAGAATGCATTTTGGGGTAACAAATTGAAGTAAAGCTCAAAATAACCTTTTCAAAGCTGTCAGGTTGTGTCTGCACTTCCTGTGGGAGCCACATCCCATCCCAAAGCCCCCCTCAGCCTCCTTGGCTGCCCCAGCCCCTCTTTGGCCACTGAGGGACAGGGCTCTTAATGGTTCAGGACTGGGAGCCCCGTTCTGCCACACCTGGGACAGTTTTAATCAGGGAGCGATTTGCAACTTTTGAGCAACTTTGAGTGGCCAGGGAGGTTTAATTCCTGGGAATAAAAGCCAGGGGGGTTTAATTCCTGAGAAGGGACTGAACCCTGGCTGGATCCCATTCTCCCCCCGTGCAGGAGAACCGGATGCTGCAGCACACGGTGCACGCCCTGCAGAGCGAGCTGGACAACCTGAGAGCTGACAACATCAAGCTCTACGAGAAGATCAAGTTCCTCCAGAGCTACCCTGGCCGGGTGAGTGTCCATCTGTCCATCTGCCCGTCCATCCTCGGGCTGGGCTCACACAGATGGACAGTCCTCAGACACAGAAACTGCACATTTCCAATATGCAGCTTGCATGAAAGTTGGAGCTAATTGGGGTGGGAAAAGATGCAGTGCTCTGTCCAGAGGAGCAGGGACCCAACCTCCCTGCCAGGAAGGCAGTTCAGAACTGTGCTGAGGGGTCTTTGACATCTTAGAAGCCAGAAGCCCAAATTTCCTCCCTAACAGAGCTGCTACACGCCCCTTTGATGCTCACTGCTGGCAATGTGATGCTCCAGCAGGCAAGTGTGGATCCTTCTGCCTGACCAGGCAGCCAGAGGTTAAATTGGAACCTCCTGCAATAGATCCCTGCAGTAGAGCCTGGAAAAGAATTCATCCTGTCCCACTTGTGCTCATTCCTGAACTTCTTGTATCCAGCAGAGAGAGCTGCTCCCTGAGCAGCCAGAAGACAGACAAAACGGAAGAAACCAGCCCAAAATCATCCCAGTAATGGCAGGAGAAGGCTGGGAAGGGGGGCCAGACTTTGCTGCAACCTGCTCTGCTCGCACTGTGTCCCTCAGGAGGTTCATCCCTGCAGGGTCAGGCTGCTGCCTGGGAGCTTTCCATTGCAACCACTTCCCTGCTCAGAGCCAGGCTCTGCTGGCCTTGGGCTTTCCTTAAAAATGCAGAAGTGCCACTCACAGAGGGGACACCCATTCCCTGCCATCCTTCCCCCTCGCTGCTCCCTTTCCGTGCTGCCTGGACCCAGTCTGTTTTGTTGATGGATATTTTAATAGCATATGGGGGTGGGAAACTCCTGCAGCTGTGAGGGACCTTATTTGGTTCTTTTCTTTGTCTCCGTGATGACGCCAGGTCGTCCCCTCTGACATTTTTTCCCGTTTCTCCTGCGGAATATCATATCCATGTTTATCCTCTGCCACAAGGCAACCCCTGGATGCCATTGCCATGAGCTAAAGAGCAAAACCCTCCACGGCAGCAGCGCAGGGGATTGCATAATTCACCCCCTAATGGGGCATGTGACACGTTAAAAATACTCATCAAAGATCACTCCACCGGGCCAGGCTGCGGCCGACTCGGCGCCCCTAAATCGGGCTCCGGGCTCATCGTGGCGACCTGAGGGTCAGGTTGCAGTGTGTAAGGGCAGGGTTGCTAAAGGTTTACACAGAGGTGTAACAACCAGCCACGGGGCTGGGCAGGACAACCCTCTGCACGTAGGAACAGGTCCAGAAAGGCCTCAGGGAGTGCCAGCATTGCCGAGCTGGCCGGGCAGAGCGGGCGGTGGCACCGTGCTGGGACAGGTCCGAATTCGCGCCGGAGCAAGGAGCCAGGGCTTGCACCAGGCTGTGCCCGGGGCTGGTGGCAGCCTGTGCTGCTTCCAGGCTGGATTTGGGCAGGAATGATGTGGAATCTGCAGCTCCTGCAGAGGTGGAGTGTAGGAAGTTCCGGTTGGTTTTGGACGGTCGGGATGGCTACAGACGAGAGATCTCTGAGGTTGGGTTTTAGAGCATGGAGTTTATTACAAAGGGCGTGGGTACAGTGGCCCTGCTTGGAGCTGCCAGCTGCAGCTCAGAGCAGGCCAGAAAAGTGAGAGAGCAAGAGAAACAAAGGCAAGAGCAAGAGAGAGTAAGGGCAAGAAGAAGTAGGAGAAGTAGTGGAAGTAGTAAAAAGAGAGGAAGCAGTAGTAAAAGAGAGGGAGGTTCTCGTTTACAACACAATAAATCTTCTTCTGTGTTGAATATTCTAATTTCCCTTAACCAATCTAGTACAAGATACAAATCCTATAGCATTTACATACAGCCTATAAGAATTGTTACCTTACCGTACTGCATTACATTTTAAACTCCAGAAACTCCTCTCTGGACCCCTGCTGCCAAGCTAGCAGGGTCTGCTCTGACCCTTGGAGCTGTCTGCAGGCAGAGGGTATCGTTCAACAGTGAGGGGATTACCTTCTGCCGGCCATCGCATTGTGTTCCAGTTGTTCAGTAACTGAGGCTTGGTATCTCAAAGCTTGCTTTCATTTCAGTCTCACTTACAGTTTCCCTATTCTCAGCATCTTTTGCCAGGCAATCATATTTCTAAGGCTTTCCTGTTTCATCTTCCCCAGCAGTGGAGGAAGGAGGAGCAGGGAGGCTGCACGAGCATCCTCGGGGCTGGCTGCAGCCGAGGCTGTGCAAGGGGACCCCTGTCCCAGGAGAAGTATAAAATCCAGCCTGTCTGAACCCACCCAAATCTTTCACTTCTTTCAAGGAGTTTTCTTCATTTTCCTTGCCCTTTTCCCAGCTTATAACAGCTCTGTGTTTGAACAATGATTTCCTCCTCCTAAACCGCTGTCTCCCTCCTACCTGGCCCAGCAGCAAAGGAATTCAGGGTGGGATTTGCAGTAGCCCAGGTGAGCTCTGTGAGGATGACACAGGTGACAGTTATTTCATAGAAAGGACCAAAACTAGGGAGACATGGGAGTCCTCATGGCAGAATCCCCTGATGTAACAACCCAAGGTCCTTTCCAACCCAAACCATTCCACAACTCTATGAAGAAAGGACTTTGTTCAATGGCTCCTGTTGTGCTTCTCCTTTCTGAAGGGGACAGATGCTCTCGGCCCCGTGGGTCAGCTCTGGGCTGTGCTGCTCCATCCTTTGGGGGTCATTTCTTCCAGGTGGGGGACCTGGGGGTTCTGTCCTTGTGCTGGATGTCCCTGCTGGCCCTCACCCTGCCTTTGCTCCCACAGGGCAGCAGCAGGGATGACACGGAGCAGCGCTACTCCTCCCAGTACGAGGAGCGCCTGGACCCCTTCTCCTCCTTCAGCAGGAAGGTATGAAAGGCCCCCCAGCACCCTCCCTCTGCATCAGCCCCTCTGTCTGCTGTGAGACCACACCCAGATGAAATCCAGGGAACTCTGAGAGGATGAAATGCACTCAAACATCCTTGGCTTTCAAAAATAAAAAATAAATAAAAGTCACTGTGCCCAGATGATGGCTGGGGGCAGGGGGAAGATGGGAGCATCCTGGGGCACACAGCTCCTTCCATGTTTTGCAAACCCTAAATTAGCCCTTTGAGCCTCAAGATCTTGTATGGTTTCCTTGCAGGAGCGCCAGAGGAAGTACCTGAGCCTCAGTCCCTGGGATAAAGCCACGCTGAGCATGGTGAGTGGCTGCTCTGCGGCACTGGTGGGAGCTGAGAGGTTTTTAGCCCAGTGCCTGCAAGGGAATGGGGCTCTTGGGCAGTGGGAAGGCCCCAGCCCTGCAGCCCCGGGCAGGGGTGCAGACCACACCGGGACCATGCTGGAATTTGGGTTAGGAGCTGTCTCTTTCCTCCCTTGCTGCCCAGGGCAGTGGTGGCATCACCATCCCCAGAAGTATTTAAAGGACATGTAGATGTGGCACCTGGGGACATGGTTTAGGGGTGGGCTTGGCAGTGCTGGAGGAGTCGTTGGACTCAAGGATTTTTGAGGTCTTTTCCAACCTACACAATTCTGGTTCTCTTCTGTGATTCCAAGCACCTCTCCTCTGGTTTGTAACGTGGTGGGGGGCTCAGGGCTGCACCCCCAGCCAGAGGCAAAGCCTCCTGCACAGGAGACCCCCCCCCAGAGAGCCCCAGCACCCCACACGTGTGGGCAGAAGGAGTGTGAGGGGCTGCAGAGGGTCCGACACTCCAGGGAAGATCTCTGCCCCACACAGCACAGCACCCTCAGGCACGCAGTGGCTTCTCTTTGCACTCTCCATAAAAACCCCTTCCCAAGCCTTGATCCTTCCTGCTCTGGCTCTTCCTTCCAAAAAAGCATCGGGGAAAATACTGGGGCAGCTGTGGTGTCTGCAGCAGCAGAGGGTCCTTACCTGAGCCAGGGAGGGCAGGAGGGGACTGCTGCCACTGCAAGCTTGGGCTGCCATCTCTTAGGGTGTAACTTTCTGAGCTAAAAGTGTGGTAATTGAGGAAATCTGACTTATACTGGAATTTGTGGCATTAGCAGCAGGCTCAGGATGGGGTTTTGGCTGCGTTAACCCCTGACTCTCTGACACAAGGGAGGTGAACGTGGGGCTGTGGGGCTGCAGCAGCCCCAGAACACAGAGAGATCTTGTAATAAAGGCAGAGTTGTCATTTGCATAAAAACCAAGCAAATGCCAACATGAATATGGATTGTGTGGCGTGCCAGCACCACGGAGAATTAATGAAAGGCATTCACAAAAAAACCTGACTTAGGGGAGTTATTCCTCGGGAATATTTAAGAACATAATCTTGTTTGTTACAGCAGCCTCCACCGTGGCCATGAATAGCAAAGACGATTTCAGCCCGGAATGGGTTTGGTGGGAGATCTGTGGGTTTTAATGCCAGCTTTGGAAAGCCTGTGTGGTGTTTGGGGAATGTGCTTATGTCCATAATGAGTCCCTGGGTTACAGCAGGAATAAAGAGTGCCTATGAAGGAAGGCAGGACCCGTCCTTTGCAAGCCACTCCCCTGCTGCTCCTCATTTTCATGCTTTTGAAGGGATGGACACGAAGGTTTTCCCACCGGGATCTTGGTGTGATGTGCCAAAAGGGCTCAGGCATCACCGGGGTCTGGCTGTGGCTCAGTGGCCTCTCCAAAACGAGGGGTGGAGGGCGATTCATCCCGACCCCACAGGTTTCCAGCCCCCAGTGAGCTCGGACAGCCCTGTGGGCTGGCACAGGATGTGCAAGGGGGGAGAGCAAAGCTTTCAGGACAGACCTTGCAGAGCCAGAGCAAGGGGACACCAGGGCCAGCTCTGGGAGCACCAGGAGCAGCTTCTGGGAACACCAGCACAGCCCTGGCTCCACTGCCCTGCCCAGGAGGCGATGAGGGGATGCTGCAAATCACAAGTTGTTTGAGCTCATGAATTAAAAATGTGCAAGGTTTAATTACTGCCGGGGTTCCTCTGCGGAGCTGGCACCGAGGCAGGGCTGGCACAGCAGGAGCGGGGAGAGCCGCTGGAGAGAGCTGGCCTAAAGCAACTCAGAATAAACCCCCAGAAAAGTTTTCAGTGGGGGAAAGCCCACACTTGGCAGCCCTGAATCCACCTCGATTTGGGCAAATTTGGGCTGAGAGCGTAGGCACTTGTGCAGCCACTTTGAGGGAGCGTCAGTGCTCGGAGGTGGGCACAGCTGGGTGGCAAACACCACCTCACTGCACGTTTGTGGAGGGTCTGGCAGGAGCAGGCTCCCAGCCCAGGCCAGGATCTCTCCGAGCCTGTTTGAGGAGAGCTGGTTTCCAGTGACCCACATGAAAATGGGATTTTCCGTTCTGCTCTTCTGCAGGGGCGGCTCATCCTGTCCAACAAGACCGCTCGGACCGTGGCCTTCTTCTACACCCTGTTCCTGCACTGCCTCGTCTTCCTGGTGAGTGTGTGGGCCACAGGGGTGGGCACTGAGATAAAACACCCGCTGTCATCCCCTCCAGGGGGAATTTGGGCTGGTTTAAGATGTTGTGCCAAGCGAGAGCATTGCACCTGCTGTGTCAGTGGCTCGGGAGGCATGGCAGGGCCAGGAGCGTGGGACACGGACGTGCCAAGGAATATCCCCCTTGGCTTCACAGGCTGGAAATGCCACCCTGGCTGGGCACAGGCTTGCCCAAGGGCAGGAGCTGGAAGCTGTCTGTGAGTTCTTGTTATTCTTGGGATCAGCCATGGGACCACGGTGCCGCCGTGCCGGGAGCTCACACGGAGTTTAGTTATTCCCAAGCAAGCCCTCTGCTTAGTGGGGAGCAAAAGTTTGGTTAATTATTATGAATCTAATATCATAAGTGATTTTAGGAATAAAATACATCCCCCTGAGCCCACACTGCCTGGTTCTAGACCATGTGGAATTCCACTTTCCTATTCCTGGGTGCATCCTTAACCCCCTCTGCTCAGTGGAGCTCATTTGCTGCCTCTCCAGGGGTGAGCTCTGGCTCTCCCCATGCTCCTGACATGCCCTGTGGCTCTGTTTTTCTCTAGTTTTCAAGTTTCCCCAACTCTACATTAGGGTTGAAAGTAGAGAAGCAGAGGTTTGGTAGAAATGGAGGCTTCAGCCAGCCCGAATCTCCTGGGAGTTTGTCATGGTGCAAACTCCTCCTGTATCCTTGCACAGCTTCTCTGAGTTTATTTGTCATTTCAGGGAGAAAAAAATGCCAAACAAATCATCAATAATTAAACAAGGAAACGAGATGAAAGCCAAATCAGAACAATATTTCTGTCCTGCTCTCAAAGTTATTTTGGTGAGGAAAGGAGCAAAGGAAATAAAAAGTTAAACATCATTAAACTTTAAAGCTCTAACCTAAGGAAAAAAAAAAGAAAAAGGAAAATTCATAAATATTACATGGCTGGAATGATCTTACATTCTAGACACAAAAGAGCCTGAAATCCAGCACCCAGCACTGCCTGGGCTGGGCTGGGCACAAACTGTGTGTGCCACAGGGGACTGGAGGAAGCCCCTGCTCCTCCACCCCCGCGGTGGGAGTGACATCCCTGCCACTGATCCTGGGAGACTTCAATTAACCCTGATTCGGAGCCCTGCTGGTGGGTGTTTGTGTGGTTAGAGTGATTCCCTGGTGATAACAGCTCACAAATCCCCAAGGCTTGAGCGAATCAGTCGGGGATGGGAGGGCTTCTCCCTCCTCCCAAACCCCAGCACTGCCTCCTGCCTCCTGAGACCTCGGCTCTGGAATGAAAACACGGAGGCACGAAGGTAAAAAGGAGCCAAGCCAAGCAGTGACCTTCCTTAAGCCTGTTCCAAAAATACATCTCCGTCCATGTGCAGCCCTGAGCCTTACACCAAACCACCACGGCCACAGCAGCACTGTCCCAGTAAAAATAACCCACTGGGAAAGGTCATCCTGACCATCCTGAGGGCAACCCCTGCCACACACTGGGGTTCCCCATGCTGGTGGCCATAGAATCATAGTGTGGGTGGGAAGGGACCTTAAAGATCCTCCAGTGCCACCCCCTGCCATGGCAGGGACACCTTCCACTGTCCCAGGCTGCTCCAAGCCCCGTCCAGCCTGGCCTGGGACACTTCCGGGGGTCCAGGGGCAGCCACAGCTTCTCCGGGCAGCCTGTGCCAGGGCCTCCCCAGCCTCACAGGGGAGAATTTCTCCCTGATATCAAATCTAAAGCTGCTCTCTATCCATTTGAAGCCATTCCCTTTGTCCTGTCACTCCATGCCCTTGTCACAAGTGTCTCTGCAGCGTGGAGTGGCAGGGCCAGGCTGGCACAGGGGTGGCACAGACTGCAGTGGGGAGGGGCTGGGATGGAGGTGGAAGCAGAGCTGATCCCATTCCTTCCCTTGCAGGTGCTTTACAAAACCGCCTGGAGCGAGAGCGTGGGACGGGACTGCGCCGCCTTCTGTGCTAAGAAGTGAGTGAGGACCGGGCCAGCCTGGGGCCTCTTTGGTGGGCAGGGCTTGGTGGTCTGCAGCAGATTTTTTTGGCACCTCAGTGCTGGAAACAAGGCCACTTAATTGGGCTTTAAGCCCAATGAGGGTGGTGGGGAGAAAAAGTTCATGGGAGAGGGCAACCGCTTGTGTTCGTTTGGGTGCTTTCCAAACCCTTTCCTGCTGCCCGCCCTTGCCCAGGAGGAATCCCCATAAAGGCACAAGCCATCCTGGAGCCCTGGGTCAGCCCTGTGCCATGACTCCAGCTCCCTGCTGCTGGATAAAGGCAAAAGCCATCCTGGAGCCCTGGATCAGACCTGTGCCATGACTCCAGCCTCCTGCTGCCCGCCCTTGCCCAGGAGGAATCCCCATAAAGGCACAAGCCATCCTGGAGCCCTGGGTCAGCCCTGTGCCATGACTCCAGCTCCCTGCTGCCCCCGCGCGCCCAGGAGGAATCCTGATAGAGGCAAAAGGGATCCCAGAGCCCTGGATCAGACCTGTGCCATGACTCCAGCTCCCTGCTGCCCACCCTTGCCCGGGAGGAATCCTGATAGAGGCAAAAGGGATCCCAGAGCCCTGGATCAGACCTGTGCCATGACTCCAGCTCCCTGCTGCCCGCAGCTGGAGCAGAGCACGGTGCTTATCCTCGTGGAATGACCCCTTGGAATCAGAGCAGCTTGGTGCTTGCCGCAGGTTAACGTGGCTCTGCCCTCTCCCCAGGTACGCTGACCACCTCCACGAGTTCCACAAGAACGGGGACGTGGGTGACATGTGGCAGTGACAGCTGGACACGTCCCGTCCGCAGCAGGAGCTGTCCCTCCGCCCCTGCCAGCTGCTTCACTGTAGCTTTGCTTTCTGCTTTGTAGGATGAAGGCAGCGATGCCCCCACTCTCACCCTTGAAATTAAAAGCCTCAGCTAAGGGAGAATCGTTTTCCAGCCCTGGAAGGGTTGCAGCAGTTCCCGTGCTTTCCTGATGTCCCAGAGAGCTCAGTTTTTACCAAAACACATGGAAAATGCAAGATCAGAGGTACCCCTCCTCCCACATCCACATCTCTCTCCCATCCTGTTCAAAGGCCAGTGCAACACTGGGTGGACTAAATCCAGCCAGAAATGGGGAGGAAAAGCAACCTCCTGAACTTGCATTTTCAGGTGTTGTGCTATTTGAGAATTCCTATTTCGGTCCAGCTCTGGGGGTCTCCTGCCCGTGCTGCTGGGCACTGGCAGATGCCCTTCTTGAACTGGAGCCCTCTCTTTGGGAATAGTTAGGGATAATTAGGACTGAAAGGGCATGAAGGGAGGTGCTGCTGGTCAGGCCTGACCTCACAGGGATGCTCCTTGCTGAGATGTTTCTGACTCTTAGGAAACCACAAGTCAAATCAAGCAATTGCTGGTGATTGGGTTTGCTGGGTGATGAACACTGGGCTGCTAATTTGGGTTGATTTGGAGAGACAGAAGTGATAGGAGATGCTCCAATTAAAAAGAGCAGGTCCCAGCAAACCCCCGCTTCCTGCTGTGACCACATGGTGAGGGAAGGTATTAGCTTGTTAACGTGGTCCTCAATTAAAATTCCCCTCTGTAGACAGGAGAATAGCATTGCTCCCAATTAATATTTCATTGCAGACTCACATCTATTCCCATTCCCATTGCTGGGAAGCCAGAGCCTCTAACAGAGCATGCAGGCAGGGAAAGGCCTCACATCTGCCACGGACAGCCAGGGTTTATTTATAGGAGCTGTGACCGGCGGCAAAATGTAAAATACTCATAAACTGAAGGGGGGGGATAAACCCGAGGGACCAACCTGCACCTGTCCCACTCAGCACAGGGAAAACCGAGCCCAAACGGAAGGGAAGCACCCCGGGATGCAGTGAGGGGGTGATGCTGCCATGGCTGGGGTCCTCTTCATAAACTAATCAACTTCAGATCTGGGGGAGAGCTTTGGCTGCCTGAAATCAGTAGCTGGGAAACGCGATCTGGGGAAGGGTGGGCTGCTTGTTGAGGCTTTGTTGGGAAGGTTAAATTTGCTTTTTTTAGCAGCTGTATGTGGTGTCTTGGAATTGCAAAACTTCTGCAGCTATTCACACTTGTACTCCTCATAAATGACTTAAAATAGATGTCGAATTCTTTTGGACAAGTGATAAAATAAACTTAGCCATGCATTGACTGGGTGGCTTTTGTGCTCCGCTTCCTTTTTTATTTTTTTGGACTTTTGATATTAAACAACTGAGAAATGTCCTGCTCGAGTCCAAGGGCAGAGTGTGCAGCTAATTTTAGCAACCCATTACAGCAGCTAAAGGCAGTGATGTCTCGCAGCGCCAGGGAGGGCAGGACCTCTGTCCCCATGTGCTGGAGCCAGCATCCCAGCTGCCATGAACACCAGCATCCCATGGGCCTGAGAAAGGCTCTGGGGAAGGAGGGACCATGGGAATTGGGGCCAGGCAGCTCCAAATCCTGAGATATTCTGGATATCCTCACGTGTCTGTTGGCAAAGGCGCTCCAGCTGAATGGTGTAAATTTGCCTGGCTAATTTTGGTGAGCTGGTCACGATCCCACTCTTTCTCAACCTCCTTTTGCCTTGCTTTTCCAGCCCTGGGGGATCCCAGCAGCCCCAGCCTGTCCGAGCTGGGCTGCTTTGGGTTTAAGGCACAGTTTCCTTTGGCCAAGCCCAGCAGTGCAAGGGGGTCTGGGGAGGGCCAGGAGCTGTTCCCCCTCACCACGAGAGGCCTCTGTGCCAGAGGTTTTCCAGCCCCCCAGGATGCCTGGGTCTTGCTAGTCTCCTGGAGCTGCTGAATTTTGTCTGGGTAGAGCAGAGCTGTCACCTCCTTCCATCCAAAATAAAAATGACAAGCTCACTGATTCGTCCCACAATCCCTCCCGGGGAGGGCAGGCATTAGATGTGGGCTGTTGTTTTCTCTTCTGATCTCACAGGTTTGCAGCTTCCAGCAGCTCCCACTGCCATGGCGTGGCCTTGCCTGTCCAGCTCACCTTGGCTGGCTCATCCCAGCCCTGGTGACCTTGCAGCAGCCAAGAGATGTCCGGGAGTCCCGGGCAGCCGCTCCCGAGAGCCCGGCTTTGGCTGCCAAGCCCTGTGTCTGCAGGCAGGGAAAGCCTGAGCTGGGGAGGGCTCTCGGGTCGCTGCCCAGAGCCTCAGCCAAGTTTTCAGAGCTGCTTCCCAGAGTGGTGCTGGAGGTGCTGGGCTCCAGGGGATCCCGGCGATTCCGGGCAGAGCGGAGTGTGCCAGGACAGGGCGATGTTCCCGCGTAGCACGGAACAAAATCCTGCAGTTTTGGTGCCTGGGGAGATGCCCTCATGTGAGGGGTGTCCTTGGGTGGCCAGGCACAGGGAGATGGCTCCTCCAGCCCCCAACACCTCCTGGCACTCCCAGCCAAGCTTGGAAGTGCTGGCAGTGCTGTGTCCAAACCCTCTTCCTCCAGAAAAATGAAGCCGTGCATCAATTAAAGCAAGCAGGAGCCCGGGCAAGAGCTCTAAACCAGCTCACCCTGTGCAGGGTTTGCCTGGAGGGGAGCAGGAGCAGCACTGTCCTTGTTGTCTTGGAACATGTGGAATTTAGGGCACAGCCAGTTCCTCATTCCCTGCCTGATCCAGCACTGGGGTGTGACTGGCTGTGCTGGATTTTGGGGACACACTGAATTCTCCTTACAGCCACCCACAGACCCACAGCCCTGAGCACCAGCACCCCCTAAGCTGCATTTTCAGCCAGGCTCAGAGGGCAGCCCCAAAGCACCCCACAATCTGTCCCTCTCTTGGAGGCAGAGGGAGAAAATGGGAATGGATTTTTTACTAATTTGATTTGAAAACCCCTTTTATCCATGAGTGATTCAAAAGAAAAGGATTTCAGCAACCCCTTGCTCTCCCTTGCTATTTTAAATTTAATTATGGGAAACAATTTTAATTAGTATCGACAGATATTCAGGAAAATAATTATGGGCAAACCTGTGCTTCTTCTATCTGTTTAACCTGCGAATCTCCCAGCCCATCTCAGAGACCCAGGCTGAATTTCGGGGGTTTATCTGCTAATAAAAGGCTCCTGGGGAAGCTAGGCTGGCTAACGAGATAACAGGCTGCTCACATCTGGGTCACAAGTTCAGTTTTTGCCGGTGGCAAAGGAGACAAGAGAGAAATCACTGCCAGGATGCGGCCAATCTGTTGTGATCTGGGGCTGCAGCCCACCCCACGGGCGCTCCGGGCAGGGCTGAGGGGGCTCATCCCGCTCCAGCCCCGCGCAGGGGATGCTGAATGCCCTGGCAGCCCCAGGAGGAGCACTGCGTGCAGGGCAAACTGCAGCAGCAATTATTGCAGTGCTATTAAAAAAACCCCCAATAATACGATTTCCTAAAGGTTTCCGTCCGGGCGCCTCGTCCCTGCGCTCCGGTGGCTGCTGGCACGGGCAGGCACCGCGCTCGCAAATGGAGCAGGGAGATCGATGGCTCTGAGCGTGGCTGCAGGCGGCGGAGCCAGCGCCTGGCGAGCAGGATGCCAGCGAGACTCCGGCCGGCAGGAACCGAGCTTCCAAACGCAAAACACCGGCAGAGCCAGCGCCGGCAGGGACGCAGAGCCAGCCCAGGTTATTTCCAGTTCAGGGCGTACCCAGCGAACGTGGTGGATGAACAGAGTGCGGGGCAGGGCCAGCGCACGGACACGGCCCCACCGGAGAACGGGGAGTGAGATATAAGCGGTTTGGGTATCTCCGTAAACTCATGGACACAGCCCCTATGGGGAAAAAGGCGGTAATATATAAGGGATTTGGATATCTGGGGGCAGGAACCTGGCCAGGCCAGCCATAGGTACTAATTTTTGGAAATGTGGTTCTAATTATCCGCTATAAGCAGGCAGGGAAATGGTGGTGCTGCATCTCCGCCACCGGATGCCTTTAAATCACAGCTGAGCATCTGTCTTGGAGACATGCTCTAATTCAGCCAGGAATTCCAGCCAGGCAGCAGGAATTATCATCCAAGGGTGAACATCACTGCAGTCCGTGAACCATCGTCCCTCTGATTTCTTCCCTGATACGTGGAGCACACAGAACTGCTGGGTTTGGATGGGCTGCTTTAGAAAGGACAGCAGGGTTTGGATGCTGGGAAGTGCCCTGGCCAGGCTGCTTTTGCCGTGGCAATCTTCCTGGTGCTGGGACATCGGGTCCCGTGGGAGAGCAGCCAGCAGAGGGATGCGGGGACACGTGGGAATCACAGCGGAGTTATCCCAGTGATGGGTTGGCACCGTCCCCTGCTGCAGCAGAGCTGGGCACCTCTGCCACGAGCTCCAGCAACGTGTGAGCCCCCTAACCCTGTTAAATAGGGACCCCAAAGTGGGATTCCGGGCGAAATCCCACTTTGCAGCAGGCGAAGGAGTCTCCTCCGTTCTGGAAGGTGCCGGCTGGTAATAAGTGTTTTATTGCTTCCTGTTGTGTGAGACATCTGACGGCAGGCCGGGCCCGAAAGCTGCTGCAGCATATGGAGCGCCCCCCTCGCTCCCTCCCCCCGCTCCTTATTTACAGAGTCTCCCTGGAGATGGCCCGCGCGGGCTTTTCCAGCTCCGAGGGGAAGCGGAAGGATGTTTACCTCGCTCCCCCCGCCCCAAAAGCCTGTTCCCATTACGGCCGGGAAACCCGAATGAGGCACGCAAGGTGGAAACGCCGCGCTGGCACTGGGAATGCTGAAGGGGCCGGGGGCAAGGACCCTTTCCAAGGGATCCTTGCGGGGACAGCAGCCAGGGCCAGGGTGTCACCCCAACCCCAGCCCTTCTTTTTCCAATGGGGGTGGCACGAGGGTGTTCAGGCACCCCGCTGCCCCCCAGGCAGCACCGCAGCCCTGGAACAGCCTCCTGTGACGCCTCTTCTTGCCCAGAATAACCATCCCCACCGGCAGCGGGGGCGGCCGGCACGTGGCGGCCAAAAAAAGCCGTGGAGGGAGCGGGGGCGGAGGGGAACCCGCGGGGCTTTGGCCACAATCCCCAGCTCCCCGGGGCAGGCAGGGCCAGGCTGGCAGCACCGGGGCTTCCACAGGAGCTGAGCATCCCGCTGGGACCCCCTGGGAGGACGAGGAAGGCGATGCCAGGTGGGATTTATGGGGTGTGGAGCTGTCCCAGGATCGTGCTACACTCCAGCAGCGATCCAGCTCTGGGATACATCCTCAGCACACCCCGCCCCAAATCCTTGCCCTGAACACCCGGGAGCTGGGGCCTTTCAGGTGCTCGTCGCTATGGAAACCCCTTCTCACCGCGCTGGTCCAGGCTCAGCCTGCCGGAGCTGTGCCTGCCCGAGGGGGGATGCTCAGGTGAGGCTCGGGAAGGTGATCCTGCGGGTTCCCGCTGCAGCAGGATCAGAGAAGGGCCCCCCAAGAGTCTCGGGGGAAAGAAAGGGCTCTGTAGGGAATAGTGATTTTTTGTAATAGCCTTTTGGTGGTTTTAGAGGCTTGGTGAAGATGTTCAGCACAGGGGAGGGCTCTGGGCTGGACCCGCATAAATGATCCCGCTGATGTTCCCTAAAGCCTTCACTTTTGGGGGAGAGGGAATCTGCAGTGCAACCCCCTCTTAACCCCCTGCTCAGCCAGGAAAGGGCTCCTTGCCTTCAAAACCTGGCTTTGTTCTGCAAAACCTCCCCTCTGCAGCCTGTTCCCACGGGCACCCCACCAACCCAGGGACTGGGTTTGGGACTGGGGTGGGAGCAGGCCAAGCATTGCCATTCCCCTGCAGAGAAAAAGCCCCTCAGGGCCCCCACTGATGGAGGGGACTCTGACACCTCCCCCACGAGCAGATGCTGCAGACCCCGAGTGCCTGGGGGTAGAATGGGACCTGTGCTGTCCCTACGTGGTGTCCCTCTCCTCTGGGGTGACACAATCCGCCCTCGCTGACCACCTCCCAGTGCCTTGGCACAGAAGTGGGGTTTTCCAGGGCTTTTTCCCAGCTCCTCTCCACACACCAGCCTCTGCAGTTTCACAGGGCTATGGAATTTCCCTGGCTGCTGCTTTGAGCCACGTGGCTTCATTTTGGGAACTTCTTCGGGGGCACTTTGCTCCTCACACACACCTTGCCCGGCTCCCCACAGGCTGCTGAAAAGACGGAAGAAGCTTTCAAAGACAAGGGAAAGTTGAGATTTTGGAGCTGCTAACATTTTTAAGAGCTGCTCTGAGTCCAGGCAACGATGGTTTTTCCTTTAATATTTAATGCTTTTTTTTTTTTTTTAATCAAACACACGTGCAAGGGAGCATTCAGAGCTGCTGCAGGAGAGCTGGGCACTGCAGGAACACCACCGCCAGCCTGACCCAGCAGCGTGGGGCTGCTTCAAAGCCAAGGTTGCCAGAAGGGCATTTTCCAGCCTGTAGGAAAAGCAAAACCCTGGAAAACTGCTATGAAAAAGCCACTTGGACCAGCACAGCAGGAAATGCTGGGGAGAGGATCCTGCACAGCAAAGATCAGCCCTTTGCTGGCAGGAGCAGCACAGCTTTCCCCAAAGTTTCCAGGTGCAAGGAGCTGCTGTCGCTGGAGTGTTTGCACGTGGGAAAGGTGAAAGCCCTTTTTCTGTGTCTGAAATCTCCAGGGGTTTGGCTCCAGCTGGCTGGAAGCTGCAGAGGGACCTCTGGGATAATGGGATCCTGGAGCAGCAGCATCGAGGGAGTCCACAGCAGTGTGACAGCCAGGAAGAGCAAGGGGAAGGATCCGACCTGGGACAGACCCAGGGATGTGGTCCTGCGGTCCTCAGCTCCTGGCTGTGGGCCGGGACTGGCAAGCAGGAGTCCCAAGCCTGTCCCCAGGCAGGGGCCACCAAACAGATGCAGCTGCAGGAGGTGACTGAAGGGTGATGCTCCTGGAAGCCCCCCTGCCCAGGGCAGCACAGCCACAGAGGGGATGGGGGAGGTTTTTGAAGCCTTTTCCTCCGTGGTCCCTGCGCAGGCAAAACAAAGCCTCTGACACCATTTCTAAGGCACAGCCCCAGCAGAGCAGAGCAGCACAAAGAAAAGGGATATTTAAGAGACAACCCGCAAGCAGCTGAAAACCTCTGACCCCTGCCTGCATAAACAGGAGGTGGTTTGGAAGGGAAGGTGCAGAAGGTGCCAGTCCCCCGGGAGAGACACGGACCTGGTCCCTCCAGCCATAGGGAACAGAGCCCTGGGGTGAGAGTAGGCAGGAGCGAACACACTGTGATTTGGGTTTGGTTTTTTTTTTGCCAAAGTTTCAGTTCCGCAGCCCCAGTTCACGTTCCCCCAGCACAAGAACCGGAGTGCCCACCCCGACACGGGGCTCTCCCCCTGCTCACAGCACTGCACGCTCGGCGAGCTCCCCACCTGAGCTCTGCCAGCAGGTGCCGAGAGGGGGCTGGAGCACAGCGACAGCATCGCTTTTCATTTGCATCAGCAGGAGGAAGAGGAGCAGCAGCAGCAGCAGCGCCAGGCTCCGGCGGCTTCCCCCGCGGTGGCCCGAGGGAAGGACGGAGGTGTCCTCAGAGGTGTTGTTGTTTGGACAATCCTCTCTCAGGTACAGGGATGGGACTCTTGGGGATGGTCCTGTGCAAGGGCAGGAGCTGGACTCGATGATCCTTGTGGGTGCCTTCCAACTCAGCTTTTTCTGTGATTTTGTAGCAGGAAATAATAATATAAAAGTTAATACTTAGAACTTAAATCATATAGAATTAGAGGACAACACAGGGTCAGTCAAGAAAGTAGGGATGCACCCGTCTCCCTTCAAACATGCTCCCAGGAGACATGGAGAGAGCACAAATGGATCCTGCTGGTGCAGGTCCATGGCATTCCAAGGGGCCCAGTGAGCTCCATCCCAGCAGGATGCAGCAGGAGAGATCTGTCCTTCTTGGAGACATCAAAATCAGGCAGAACAAACCACTGTAAGATGGGGAGTGTTGAATTGTGCCTGCTGGTACAGAGCTGAACACCTCGTTTTTGCTCCTAATTCTTCTCCCAGCACCATCAGGGATATAGGAGGATCAAGCCCTGAGCTCTTTTTCCACCTGACAGTGAGATTGCACTCCCTCCCTACACTCAAACCCAAATATTACTCCATCCCATCTGAGTCAGACACTGAGAGGCCACTGAGCACAATCCTGAACAGATGTCTGAAGCACAGAAGAGCCGTGATGTGGTGAGGGACAGACTGTGTGCACACAAAAAGGATGTGGGGTGAACTGTTGATGCTGAGAGCTGGCTGACCACTCTCCAGCCTGGCTCCTGCGCTCAGCTGGTGCTCTCCATCTGCATCCAAATTCCATTGGTTATCCCACAGAAAGATGAAGATGGGCTTTGGTGCTGTTTTTGCATCCCTTTGTGTTTGTACATCCTTCCCCAGGGAATTTCAGCTGGTCTGGCTCTGTTCTGGTCTGTGGTTGGGCTTGCTCGTCTCCCACCCTGGGAGAGCATCGCTCAGCCAGGGCTGCACAGACACTCCGGGGAGGAAAAAGCTCAGCTCACAGAGGAAACATTAACCACACTATTTGTGTTGAAAGGAAAGGGCTTTGCTCCCTCTCGTAGGTAAATCCTGAGTTGCAGGGTGAGGAGGAGAAGGGAATTGGCACATCAAGGTCTTCCCATCAGTGGCGGCTCCTCCAGCCCCGTGGCCAGGCTGTCACTGCCTGTTCGCCTTCTCCAACACACCAAAGGACATTCTAAACCAATTTCTCCTGCACAAATAAACACAAACCCAAACCGCTATTTCTCCTGGTTTCCTCTCTTTTCCGCTTTCATCCCTGTGACATCTTCCTCCAATAAATCCTCCCCTTACATCCCATTAGAGACTGCTCCTGGACAATTTGCAGCTGTGACAGCCGGGAGATGCCTGGGGCCTGTCTGCCCGGCTGACAGCTCGCATACGCACCCGGCTCTGCCGTGCCTGCGCCACGGAATGGTTTCACGGCTGGGCTGCCCCGGCCACAGCGCGCTCCTAACTTCCTTTCCAGGTTTTTCCCAGGATGCTGAATAAACCCCTTCACCTCCCCCCCTCCCAACACAGTCCTCTCTCCCCACCACGGTTTTGCGGCAAACCCACAGCACGAGGGTTTTGCAAGAAAATCAGCCGCAGCAGCGTGGTGCCCGCTCCTCGGATCACCCCGGGCCGTGGCGAGGACGGTATCAGAAGTCCCCAGCTCCGCCGGGAGGCGCGGGTGGCGCAGGGCGCGCTGCCGGAGCTGGCACCGCTCGGATGCCGGATGCCTCCGGGCACAGGATTTCAAGGGCACGTCACGCTCCAGCCGGGATGCTGCCAGCAACCCTCCCCAGCGCTGGCTGAGCCACTCGCTTGATTCCTTCCAGCGATTTTTTTTTTTTTTTTTTTTTTAAGGCAGCTAATCGCTCCGAGGGAGTCCCGGAGTAATGAGAATTGGCAGGAGCGAGCAGATATTAGGTTTATTCACCACCAGTTTTAAATCATTTAGCATAGCAGAAAGGCCGCGGTTCTACCAGCAACGTGTTCTGCTTTGCTCCTGTCGTGGGTCCTGTTAAAAGGGTTTAGTGGTGAGTGGGAACGGGGGTGTCCATGGGGGCTCTGCTCTGCATCTGTGGCGTTGGCACAGGGATGAGCAGGGCCAAAAAATGGGGACAAGGATTTGAGCCAAAGCTCATCCCCATCCACAGGAGCTCCCACCAGCTGCAGAGTGGGACTCGTGCAGGATTTTTGTCCCGTTGAAGGCAGCCTGTGGCTTTGGTTTAAAAATAAAGCCTTAAAAAGGCAATTTGGGGAGCTGGCCTGGGGATGCTTTTTGCGCAGCAGAACGCGGTTCCTTGGGGATTGCTGAGAAAAGTTGTGGGAGAAGTTAAACTTTCACCCTGGCAATTATTGTAAATCTCTCTGGTGGAGGCCCAGACCTAAAATTAGCCCACGAGCCCTTTTAGAGGTTGGGATTTTTCACTCGATTTTCCAAGTGACCGACCAGCAGCGGAGCAAACTGTGCCCTTCCACACTGAGAGCCCTGGGGTGTTTTTTACTTGCAGCCCCCGTGTTTGATGGAAGCAAGGCCAGGCATTCCAGCCTGGCTTCACATCCTGAAACAGGCAGCATCCCATGGAGGGAAGGCAGGAGAGAGCCTCTTATGTACCAAAGCCTTTGCAATCACCAAACATTTGTTCTGGTTCACGAACAAAATCCCAGCATCCCAGCCCTTCCCTGGGCTCCCGGTTTTGCTCTCAGGGATGGTTAGCAAAATCTCAGAGTTGGTAAAATCTGGGATGCTGGGCTTTTTGCCACCTGTATGGGAGCAGGCAGCCCCTCTGCATGGCCCTTTCCCTTTCAGCATGGTCCGGGTGGTCCCGTGGCACAGGCAGGGCACAGCATCAGCCGGGGCTGCCGGACCTGCTCCGTGCAGCTCCCAGCCCTGCTGCCAATCGATAGCGAGTGCAATGAAAACCTTAATGAAATTCCAGCCTGAGAGACTATTGATTGTGTGTTTTCTTTAAAAATGGGTATGAATGGGAGAGAGGCTTTTTGGAGGAGAAGCAGGGGAAGGGGGGGAGTGGAAACACATTGCCAGCTGCCGTGGGAGGTGAGTGAAGGTGGGTGGCCCAGGGTCACCTGCACTGAGCAGTGGGATCCAGCCTCTCCGTGAGCATCCATTCATCCCCAGAATGCCCCTGGGAAGGGAATCATAGAATCAGAAGGGAATCATAAACATTTAATGGTTTGGGTCAGAAGGAACCTTAAAGCTCATCTCATTCCACCCCCTGCCATGGGCAGTGAAACCTTCTGCCAGACCAGGTCACTCTAAGCCCTGCACAACCTGGCCTTGAAAATGTGACCAGCCAGAAGCAGGAGGGAGAGCACGACCCAAAATCATCACAAACCCAGCCATAATGGAGAAAATTAAGAGTCCCTGTCCCAGTTCTGCCTTCTCGGCAATGCTTTTGCAATGTCCACCTTGGCCCATGTTTTGTGCTGCTGCCCAAAACACACCAAAAAAAAAGAGAAATGTTTAGGAAGATGCTGCTTTGTGGGAAGAAAAAGCAAATGGTGCATCACTCTGCACCAGGTCTACAACAAACCTCCCCCCTTTTTATCCCCCCAGCCAGCCTCTCCCCAAATCTCCCCAGAATACACTCATCAGGGTAATAGGATGGTGAGGAAGCATAATAAATAAATAATAACAATAACAATAATGATAAAACCCACCCTTCTCCACCTCTTACATAACCAGCATTGTCTTAATCCTACAGGTGCCTCACAGAAGTAAAAAGGATTTGTTCCTCTTGCAAATCCTTTTTTTTTTCCCTTTTTTAATTTTTTTTTATAGTGACTCATCCTTATATGCCCGTGGACACGCCATGGGGAGGATGGGAGCGGCTGTGCAGGGTCCCAGCAGCAGTGTGACCCCTTACTCCATCCCTTAAACCTCTCTGGGCTTCAGTTCCCCTATCCTGGGGTTTGGTCTATCCTGACCAAATAGTTCGTCCTGAATATTCTGGCAGGGAAAGTGCTCGGAGATGGGCCCCAAAATCCATCAGCAGGATGACAAAGGCGAGCACTGGGTCCAGACCCCAAAGCTCTCCCTGGAACCACTCCAGGTCACATCACTCTGCCTCGTGGCCCCGGGAAATGTGGGTGTGGGGGGATCACCCCAATCCGCTCTCCCGGGTAGTGCAAGGACAAATGATGGGTGACAGATGGGGTGAAAAACGCCGCAGCCCCTCTTCAGAGCACGGCGGTGCCCCGGCAGCATTTGTGGATCTTGGAGGCCTGAAGACTTGGCACCTTGAAAATTTAGGGTGCTACCCAAGGATCTGCAGTGCCCCGGGGGGGTTGGGGAGCCCGTCTGAGGATTTAGGGCTCTTCCTGAGGATTCGGGGAGCCATACGAGGATTTGGGGTGCCCCCTGATATTTGGGGCGCCCTCGCAGACACGACCAACATACCATCCCGCGGTGGGCGGGGATGGATGGACGTCCCTGGCGGTCCCCATCCCGGAGCGCCGGGGCCGGGGCGGGGG